>CAUYQV010077570.1:0-65787 GCA_963574575.1 Galagoides demidoff
TAACACATTTAGACAAAAAAGGAATATGGGTCTTCCTAATATAACATAAACATAAATTAGTACTTTTAAAAATCACTATACATACCTTTGGGAATTAAGTCAAAGTATTATTTATTTGTGAAATATTTACATACTTACAAAATTGATCTTATTCAATACATCATATCCTGCAGAATATCATAAAATGAATCCCATATCTTGGGAGTAAAAAACCCATTTCTTAATAATGTATATATAACCCAACAACTTTTAGAACAGAATATTATCAATTTGGTTTCATTTAATCACAAAGTCCTGTGTATGATCTTTTTCTAGGCAAGGAACAGAACAAATTCAATAGCATATTAAAGTACTTTAGCTGACCCTGAGTAATTACTAATTTGCATAATTTTGGATAGATATGTGTGATACTTTCATGTGTACTCTCACATACACTATCACTTTGTCCATACTCATTCATCTCAATTTTTGACTTAACTACCCCTCAAGAGAAAGAAGAACAAAGAATGGGAAATAGTAAAGACAGGAGACTAGGCAGAGGAACCTACTAGGATTGCCTAAAGCTTTCCGCCTTCCCAAGACTGGCACAACTTAGGTCTGGGATTACCTCGAAATTGTAATGAAAGGACCCTGGACAGGCACAGTGGCTCATACCTACAGACTCAGCACTTTGGAAGGCCCAGGTGAGAGGACTGCTTGAGGCCAGGCTTCTGAGACCAGCCTAGGCAACATAGTAAGAGACGCTGTCTCTACAAAAAAGAACTAGCGGGCACAGTTGCCATGGGACAGGTGCACACCTGTCATCCTATCTATTCAGGAGGCTGATTAGCAAAGATCACTTGAGCCCTGGAGACTCAGGCTGCAGTGAGCTGGGACCACACCACTGTACTCCAGCCTGTGAAACAGAGTGAGACTCCATTTCAAAAAATAAGACTAAAAAATTGAAGGATTTTGAACAGAGTAATTTGAGCACCTTCAGTAACCTGGAAATCTTCAGGAAAAAATAAATGTCACAAAACAACCACAAAAACAGTGGCGAAAAACTATGCTAAAAAGGAAGAAGCTGAAGGGAAGCAAGAAGCAAATAGTGCCCCCACTGCCACCACCCTCCCCAAATGCTAGTGGAAGTTACCAGAAAATGGGCAGGAAGGAAAAGACAGGGGTCGATGACTGGGAAAGGGAAGAGCGCCTTCGACTGATGGCCGGCGTATCTGATGCCTAAACCCCACCACTAAGGCGGCCTGGCCAAGCTGCCCTGTGCTTTAGAAATGGGTTTACCTTCCTTGCCCCTGGACAGCAGAGAACACTAAGGACTAAACAAACCAGAGTGGGTGAGCTGAGCATGTGGAGTCGGTCATGCTCTGGAGCCTTTCAGAGAGACCTCCGGGCCAAAAACAGAATCAGAAGGGCCAGGCCAGATCACGTATCCCTCTCCTCCATCTGCCCTTCTCTAATCCTCCTCGCCGACTCACACTGTTCCAAAGAACAGGAGGCTTAGCAGGTCATCAGGTGCAGGAAAATTATTTGGCTTCAACCAAGCCATGGGGTAACTGCCACTGCTACTGGGGGATCTGGGGAAAACTGTCATCTAAGGAGACACATATCAACGTTTGTGATTGAATTGGACCAACCCTCAGAAACATCAAGAAAGTTATTTGAGATATAATAAAATAAAAGAAAAACTCAGACTTATTTTCAGGATATGTAAAATTGCCCTATTAGAGGACGTAAGGCAGAAGAAATATTTCCATAGAGGCGTACTTTCCTTCAGTAGGTGATGAAATCCTGTGTTTTTGTCATCAGGCCAGTGCAATGATAAAACACTGTTTGGAAGGGACAGCTTTGTAAAATAAGAAACAGGGGCAAATGGTAGAGAAAGGCTTACTTTGCTTATGAAGAAGGGGGAAAGAGTATTCTGTCCCTGTGACCCTGCACCAAAGCACAACTTGTCACATCTCTTCTCTGTTTCTCATTACTTTTAATGACGACAAAGTCTGAATTTCACTATCCAGTCTTACACAATGCTTGGAAATTAGCATAGATCATAGTTTCAAAACTAATATTTAATTCTCATCCTCAGGCAAAAATAGGAAAAAACCCCACATAATTACCTGAAATAACATTAATACAAAGCAAACCTTACGGACAGAGATAGTGCAGGATAAGCTTCAAAACCTTTTATAAAACTGCCAGAGAGTATACTAATTCCTTTATATCAAAAGTACTATAGAGAAGAGTAAATAAAAATTAAATTATATTTATATAAGAAATGATCTTCAAAAAGTTATCTCAACTTGCACGTATAAAGTTCAACAATATAAGAAAAAAACTTATTTAATTCTGATTCATATAAATCTAAAAATAGTAAAATATATTATTTGAAGGGGAGAACGCTTTCACTAAATATAAACATAACTAAATAAACCAGACTGGATATAAAATAGTTTCTCTGAAAACATCCATAAAAGGAAAGGCAGAAGGGCACAAAGTTAGAACAGCACTCTTTAAGGCAGACTAAGGAGCAACTTTAATTAAACTAACAGGTATACCATCCCAGAAGCAACAAAATAACACCCTCGCAAAAATTTCTCTACCACAGTCTAGGGAATAGGAGCAGAAACAGTGGCTATTGTCAAAGTTTATTCTTCCAAGTACTGAAAAAGTACTATACAAAAATAACACAAGTAATTCTGATTTAAAATATACTTGACTCATTTGCCCCTTTGCTGCCACAGAACAACGAAAAAATAAAACGTTATCACCCCAACGTTTATAGTACAAATTTGTGAAATGCCAAAAATTTTGAAAAAAGTTTAATTCTCTAGATGATATGTGTACTGCACACGATGACCAGAGGAGGAAATGATTGATCCGCTGATTTGGCCCATTTTGTTAAAACACACATAGAAATGTGTGACCTGTCCCTACCGGTAGGGGTCTTGGGGTAAACTGTGGAGCGCACTGCTCGGCATCTAGACCTGAGGTCACACGCACCTACAGAAGCTTCAAAGATTAACAGGGAAGGGAAAAGATGAAGCAAAAAGAGATAATCCATGAGAGAATGAATACTCAATAAACAGACCCTGTAACTAGGTCTTCTTTAAAAAAGCAAAATAATCAAGAACATATCATTAAGTCAATGTCTCTGCACGTGAATTTCCACTTTATAAATTTAATGTATTAAATTGTGCTATAAATGTATTTGTATATTTTCTTTTTTGAGAACTATGATATTTGAAATAAGATTATTATAAAAAGGATTTCTTTTCATCTGTTGAATGACATCATGCCTTTCTAGAAAAAGAAAAATTGCAGCCTACAGGAAAATTATAAAAATTGCTGGCTTCACTAAAGCTATTCAGTTTAAGAAGGTACAACCTCTTATTTAACATCGAGCTAAAAGTGAGCGGATGTCTCCGGGCCCCAGACCAGCCTTCCTCACGCGGTCCTGGGTGGCAGGCGCTGTTTGTACATGCCCGCGATTGCCTTGGCTGCACTGTAGATCATCTGCCGGCGTGACATGCCAGTGAAGGCCACGTGCCAGTCAGTCCGGCTGACATTTAGTAAACTCTTTTCCAAGACTTCGCCCACCGTCACCAAAAGGCCTGACCACCTCAGATTGTAGTCCTGGGGAGTTAGACTTTGAGCCTGCAGAAAAATAAAACAGATATTACTTTTAGTACATGAAAAAAAGAAAATCATTGGAACTCGCTGTGACATTTCAAACTCTCTCAGATGACTTTTTATATAGATTATGACTAACCCGGAGAAACACAGCCATGCTGCCAACTGTATGCAATTACATAGCTACAAAAGAATCAAAATAATTTCGCACCATCTACTTTGTTTAAAATATCCCCATTAAGCTCATTTCGTTGTATAATCCACCTCTTAAATTTAAAGACTCCATCACTAGAGGTAAGAAGAGGTAGAGGGCTTCAGTTCCAGTTCTACATGAAGTGTCACTTGAGGTTAGTCATGAGATTAGTGCTAAAATCAGGGCCAAAGTTATCTTTTTATGGGAATAAAATTCAAACCACAGAGAGGAAAACTGCTTAACTTGTTCAGGCAAGAGTTCCTCAATTAATTTGTAGAAAGCATTGCTGCAAATATGATTAACTAATGATTCAATACATTCTCAAACAATCAAATAATATCCAATCCAGGAGAATATAAACTATTGTTACATCATTTATACTTGACCTAATCTATACGTATTCCTACTCAAATCTACCTATGAAAGGATGAGAGAAAAATAAACTCATTGCTTGTTGTCTAAGAATGATGTGGTTTTTCTGGCTTAATGTGTTAGGTATAGGCCAGAGTGGTGTATCCATACGTAGACTGGACCTGTACCGTGATTCCCAAATACACCAAATACTATAATCACCTAAGGAACTTTTGTGTTGTTGCAAAAGAAACAACACAGTATTTTAAGAACTAGCTCCTGCATAAACCTGATGCAAGCAGCCCAGCATGTGGGGACCCCTGCTCTACTATGTGCTTCCAAAATGCATACTACACTACAAGTATGTCACCGTGTTTCAAAGAAGAGAAGCAGGAGATAAATTACTAAGGTCCTCAGAAACATGTGCAGAACTGTGCTTCTCTAAAATATGACGTGTATACAACCCCACAGAAGATTTTATTAAAATGCAGATCCTGATTTAGTAGTTCTGGGTTAGGGCTTAAGGGTCTACTTTTTTAACCAGCTCCCAGGTAACATTTTCTTTTTTAAGAGACAGGTTCTTGCCCAGGTTGGAGTGCAGTGACACAATCATGAGTCACTGCAGCCTCGAACTCCCCAGACTCAAGCAAATTCTCCCACCTGAGCTTCACAGTGGGTGAGATTACAGGTGTCTACCACTGTTCCCAACTAATTTATTCTTCTGTAGAGATGGAGTCTCACTATGTTGTCTGAACTGGTCTTGAACTTTTGGGCTCAAGAAAGCCCCCTGCCTCAGCCTGCCAAAGTACTAGGATTATAGGCCTGAGCCACCACACCTGGCCCATTTCATTCTTTCCTGTCTATTTCTTTCCAATATGTGCTCCTCAAAATAAAATAAAAATTATTTTGCTATGGTCATCTAACACGGGGGTCAGCCAACTTTTTCTGAAAAGGGCCCAATTGTGACTATTTTAACTTTTGTGGGCCAGTCTACACTGAGACTACTCAATTCTGTTGCTGTAGTACAAAAGCAGCTAGCTATAACAATATGCAAGCAAACTGGCATGGCTGTGTTCTAATAAAACTCACTACAAAAACAAGTGGCAGGCAGATTTGTTTGTGAGCCTCTGTTTGCTAATCCCAGACCTGCAGCAATGTTAACAGAGGCAGTGGCAGAAGCATCCTCATAATCACAAGGTTTCTAATGTTTTATCCTCAGTTCTGACGTTTGCTTCGATTTTCTGGCACAAAGAGTTTTCTAAACCTTATTAGCTAAAGGTTATCAGTGCGGTTGTTATTTCTAGCCAAATACCTTCAACTGTACTGACACGTGTCCATCACCTAAGGTTTCTAATATTATCTTATTACTAAAGATGAACTCAAGAGGAAAACCAAAGACAAGGGAAATAGAGAAAATAAAATATGAAATAAAGAAGACATAAAACAAGCAGAAGAGGTCATGTTTTTCCGACCTCAAAGTAGAGATCATGATCAAATAATCATAAAAACAAAGAAAAAATAAGAAAAATAATTATTAACCATGTAATAATGAAGTAAAATCAAGAACATGTTTCTAACAGACAATCTAACACAAATTTTTACTTTGACAATAATATTGCAAGTTTCTCTGAAGCACAATGAACCTGAAAAGAAAAAAAACAAACCAACCAACCTGTTGTACAAATTCCAAAGGTACCGGTGTGGCCTGTGTAAACGTTTCTAGATGAATGCCATGGACGGGATCTTCAACCACCAAGCAGCCAATGTCAAACCATCTATGACACAATTATGAGTTTCAAAGTTTTTATAGGCTAAATTTATAATCACTAGACAAAAATGTAGTTCATATCCTAAAACTGTGTTTCAAATTAAGAATTCTAAATAATGACAGTACTTTTTTGATCTAATAATCAGTGTTTCATATTTTATGACAACTTTCGCAGTCAAGAGAAGGTATTTGTGAAGTTTCCGTAAAGCCAAGTTTATTTTATTTTGCATTTTTTCTTGACTTATATGATAATATCTATAGTAAATAACACACTAAACTATCAGACAGGGAAATCCTAAAAAGCAGCGTCATTAAAATTATGACAAGGGTTTCTCAGGAAGGCAGTGACCATACGTGAGAACTCCAACCCAGGCTGGAGTCAGATGGTGACCAGAGCAGACAGCCCGACTCCTTCCTTTCCTCACACTCTACACTCGTGGTGATCAGAGGACAGTGGGTCTTCCCAAGATAACCTGAAACTCCAGGATTCAGTTTTACTCTAGGGTTATTTTTATTTATTTATTTATTTAGTATTACTAGACATTCAGAGAGACAGCACCAAATATTCAAACCAAAAAGAAAAAGGAGACTTAAGTGCTCATGACTCAGATAACAGAATAAGCAGATGAGAATTTTAAAGTGCTAGGACTCATATATTCAAGGGAACAGAAGTAAAGATAGTCCAAAGAGGCGGTGCCTGTGGCTCAAAGGAGTAGGGCGCCATCTCCATATGCCAGAGGTGGTGGGTTCAAACCCAGCCCCAGCCAAAAACTGCAAAAAAAAAAAAAAAAAAAAAGTCCGAAGAGAGGAATAGGTACAGATATTTAGCAGTTAAATTGAACCAATACAAAAAATGGTAAAAATTGAACATATGAGTTTAACAGCAGCAGAAGGCAGGATTAATGAACCTGGAGACAGGTGAACAGAAAATGTCCAAACTGAAGAACAGAGAGAAACAGAATGAGGAGGGTGGGGACTGACACCATGGGAAATGTAAGATGTCCAGGGCTGGAAGACATTGTTTTTGCATATTAAAGACACCAAGTGTGAGGGACATTGTTATACAAAACTGAATTTTAAAAAAGAAAAAACACAATGCAATTACAAAAGAAGGTATATTTCAACAAAGGGAAATGATTTTCACATAAATTAATTCAGCAAATAAGAAAAATTTTCCCATAAAAATGTCATCCGTTAAAAATATACAGCGCTCCAAAATAATAACGAATCATGCTGTCTAGAGGCTTATTTAAACTAAATACATAAGAAATACACGAGAAATGGTGCTTGGCAGAAACTCAAACCCAGTGGCCGCCGTCAGGCCCTCCTTCCTGCCCACCCCTCCCACTGTTCTGAATAACTGTGAATGACTGTGTTCCTACGCATGGTCAATTATATCCAGTCAACAAATCACTGTATCATCTTATATTTAGTGCTACTATATTACTATCTCTTATTAATTTATAATTAAAGGAGAGAAACAAGAATAGACACGTCAGCTACCCTACACAGAACACACAGCTAGTTAAGTGATACAGCCTGCATCGGAAAATACTTTCCTTTGGTTATAAAATAGAAGACATGTTCTGATAGGCTTCATGTGAGCCCTGAGACCTAACTGTACTTAGATTCTAAGAGAACACAGTAAACGTCTTACTTGTCAGGTAGTAATTCGGCAATGAAGTTTTCTACCGACACAGCTGTCTGTTTTTCATGGATCACTCCGGTTCTACGCAAGCTATCTATCCGTTCCTGGGCACCCTGAACAACAAAGCAGAGGGGAGAAGCCATTTCAAACTATTTAATGTTAAACACACTAACTTGTGACTATCCGAGTAATATATGCATACATTTACACACAAACCCATACTCACCGTAACGCTCAAATAATGAAAAGTAAACAAAGCAAAACATGATAAAGCACAATCACGCTTCCTCAGGATGAATAACTGGGGGTACACCTTCCAAATTATTCCCTATGCATTACTATGTTGGTTGCTATTGTAAAATGAATTACTTTTATATTACACCTTCTAATACAAGAAAATTATGCATTTCATAATGCTGATCTGGCAAGAGGCCATCTTACTGAATAAAAATCTTTTATCAGTCTTAGTGTTTTATAGTTGATTCTTGAATTTAGGTAGGCAATAATATTGATAATAAACACTTTCTCTTTGTTCTAATACATTTCAAATATACTTGTACCAAAATGACTGGTTTTTAAAATAAAAAGCTGCAAAATGTATTAAAAAGCTTATTCAAGTTATCATTTATTCCATTTATGAAGCAAAATTGAAGGGCTGAGAACACTGTATATATAACTCAAAACCGTGTTAAATATATATTTCATAGTAGAAAACTAAAAGCTGGGTTACTAAGGACAAGGTTGCTATTTGTTACTTTTATCTGAATCATTTCATAAACAGTGATTATGAATGATAGGATGAACATATGTTCAAAAGTCAAGATAAAAAATCTTCCTATTTTTTAGGAAGATTAACCATGGACAAAACTAGTCATGGACAATACACCTAGTTTTACTAAAAATGAGAGAACTAAAAAGAACATATGAAATTAAGCAGTCAGTTATCATGTAAATGAAAATCAAGAAGGCTAGGACACTTCTAGAGCAAACTGAATTTGTTTCAGGGGACAGGCGATACAGGGAGAGAATGTGACGACTGTAACCAGAATAGTAAGAACCTTTAGGACAATGTACGACACTGGCTTGTCAAGGGGAAGGATGGAGGATGAGGATTTAAACTACGACATTAAGACACTGTATATTCGTACTCACTCCTCTATTTCTAGTGCCTAGTACAGTGTTCAGTCTAACAGGCTTTCAATAAGACCTTACTACATAAAAAACTGAACAAAGAAAAAAACAAAAAGCTTCTGAAGGCCTATGTAGTGAATGTGAAGAATGCAAATAGTGTAAATAGGGCATCGCAAATCTAACAATAAAGAGACAGCTGTTGATTTTGAAGGAAATAACAGGTAAGAACTTAATTCTTTATACTGGATATTGTAAATTTGCCCAATTCCCTCCTTCCAGGAGGTAGCTATGTCTAAATTTTCATTTTGAAAAAACTTCAATAAATGTTAATTCCATAGAACTATTAGATTAGTGTGATGTTTAGAGATGAGTCTGTGAAGGTGATATCTTAGCTATGTACTACCTTAAAATATTCCTAGATTTTAGGCTTCCAGAGAACAGAGACTAAATTTTTTCCTATTTTACTATCCTATAGTACAGGGTTTTATAACTTACAGGATTCATGAAATATTTAGTTAAAATTAACCAGTACCCGTGAGAAAAAGGATAATGAGCTAGACAGACAAGTTTAATTCTTTTTTGATAAAATCTAGAAGAAAATAAAGAGGGGGTTATATCTGGCCTCTCTTTTCCTCTGACGACCGCACTGATTAAATATAACCTCTTTTACATTTACAAATACAGACATTTTAATGTTAGTCCCTACCAATTTTCTAAGAATGAAATTTTATTACCTACATTTACCAATGTAGGAAATCAAGAATTAGGCAGAGGAGAGGCCATATATAAATAATCGCTTCAGAACGGAAGTACAATCCATGAAGGCTCTCACAGCTTACACTCTAACAGCTTATACTAAGCAACTTGGACTGATTTATTTACTTAAATAATTTCATATATTTAAAAGACAAGTGTAGTTCAGAAAATCCATTCACTTCAAATAAAATCTTATAGGCTCAGCGCCTGTAGCTCAGTGGTTAGGGCACCAGCCACAAGCACAGGGGCCAATGGGTTCAAACCCAGCCCAGGTCTGCTAAACAATGATGACAACGACAACAAAAAATAGCCGGGTGTTGCGGTGGGTACCTGTAGGCCCAGCTACCTGAGAGGCTAAGTTAAGAGATTTGTTTAAGCCCAAGAGTTTGAGGTTGCTGTGAGCTGTGATGCCACAGCTCTATACTGCAGTAGACATAGTGAGACTCTGTCTCAAAAAATAAATAAATGAAATGAAATAAAACAAAATCCAATAGTGAAAAAAAAGGGCCTGAAATGTTTTATTCTAAGATTCCGCCTGATTTTCCTTCTCATTAGCTCCCTCTACTGTTTCTGGGAAAAACAATGAAAAGCTGACAAATACATAAGTAACTTTGCTAAATCTAAATCTAAAACGGATTTTAGTTTTGACCTTGTATAAAAAATTACGGCAAAAGAGCTCATATATAGAACTGTGAAGGGCAAAAACCAATAGCAAAAAAAAAATTGTCAGATACAAAAGTAAAATAGCAAGATAAATTGAACTACCAATAACATCAAAAAAAGGCTTTTCTTGAAGGAAAAATGCCCACCAGCCTTTCAAGCCTAATATCAACTGATGTTAAATAACTTCTGTGTTTTGATACCCAATGTAACAAAAAAAGGCCCATGTTTCAAAAGCCGTAATGAAGAAGTAAGCTTGCCATGAAGTTAGCTACATAAATTCATTTTCATTTGTACTGCTAAAATTTTATAAATTTTTTCCTTTTCTTCCTAATTAATGTACACACCTTCTGAAATCCTTCGCATATCTTCCCCTTTCCTCGTGTCCCCAATGACAAACTCACACTTCAGGACTCGGTCATAACATTTCTGAATAACTAAAACCTCTTATCCATAAACTGTCGCTCTAGCTGCCAGAGTTTTCACCATCTTTGCCCAAACTTTTACCTTGAAACCTAAATCCATAAATTCTAATCGCCTAATACTACATATGAAAATTCAATTTTTAACCACTCAGATTTAAATATCCTTTATTAGAGAATTAAATTCTTTTGCCACCCTTTTAGATAAGTAATACCGTTATCAGCCTCCATATCACATACATATAACATACAGAAAGCCCTTGCTTTAGTGTCTAGTTTCAGTGACATGCACTCACCATTTTCTTTGTTCAATAATCTATTTCTATGCTAGGATTTTCTTCAGGTTACCCTCTGAAATGAAATTGTGAAATGTAATTCCTTCCCAGATCTATAAACTTTTTCCAACTTCCAAACACATTCATGAAAACTTGAAAGTCCAACCTCCATCAAACTACTTCTTCTAGTCTTTCAAGTAAAAATCACTCACATAGATGCTTATAGTTTACCTTATGTATAACTAGATTATTACATGATTATTGTTTTTACGTATTTGTTTTACAACTAGATTGTTTTGTCTGTTTCTGTTTAATTACATCTTCACAAACCCACACACTCATGGGCACACTCTTTTGATTCTGTTTCAAGACTAGACTGATCTCAACCCCTACAGCCATCAGTTTTTCTATATTTTATAAAGACCAAACCCCAACTATCATGGAAAGCCTTGAACAAGTGCGCTGCGACTCAAGTTTAAGGGAAACCCACCAGAAAGTAGAAATACTCCAAAGCGCATGTGCTTTTGGTAGTGTTGCTCTGCTTAAGAACAGACCCTTACGGAAAGTGAAAAGGCAGGAAGCGTGGGATTTCATTCAGATTATATATAATATCCTACATTAAATATAGCATAACTGTTGCCTGACAGCCCCCAGGTCGGAAAAGTGATTTTAGGGATGGTATGTGTCTTAAAAATGACTTTCATATTCTATTTAAATAAAGTGCTAAATACAATTTAAAAAAGAATCTCAGGTTATGCAACATTATCTAATAGAATTAAAAATAATCTAGTGTTCCTGGGCATGGTAGCTTAAACCTATAATCCCAGCAATTTGGGAGGAAGGCTGAAGTGGACAGACATGAGAGCAGAAATTTGGGAACAGCCTGGACAACACAGCAAGGCCCCATCTGTTTAAAAAAAAAAGAAAGGAAGAAAGAAAAACTAACACCTGACTTGGCAGCAAGTGCCTGTCGTCTCAGCTACTCAGGAGACTGAGGCAAGAAGATCCCCCAAGCCCAGGAGTTCAAGGCTGCTGTGAACTCTGATTGTGCCACTGTACTCTAGTGCAGGAACAGAGAAAGATACCATCTCTATATAAACAAAAAGACAGTGCAAGATCCCATCTCTATATAAAAAAAAGACCTAGTGTTAACGTGAGTTTATGTTTGGTGACTAATTATAACCAATGCCATAGACTTTTCCATCAATGCAACATGCTATGCAGTTACCTCATCCTGAGTGAATATAGGCACAGTGTCCCTGTGCCCGGCTCAAAGGATGCCTTCAATAAATGTAAGCTATCAGAAGCTCCTTTGATACAATAACAAAATGTCATAAAAGAGAATAAACGTAAATACAGTTGATCCTTATGATCGGTGGATTCCCTGACTGAGAATCTGACTACTAAAATTTTATTAGTAACTTCAAAATCAGACATGCCCAGACCTAGGAGAAATTGAGTTGCCTGATGCACATTCCCCAGTTGAGAGCGAACAGGGGAGCACTCTCTTGTCCTGTGGGCATAAGGTAAACACGTATCCCTGCTGAGGTCAACTTAGTGCCACTTTTTTGCATTTTTGTGTTTGTTTGAAATGACCCCCAAGTATAGCACTGAGGTGCTGTCTATGGTTCTTAAGGACAAGACAAATGTGATGTCCCTTACGGAGAAAATATTAGTGTGTTAAATAAGCGTCATTCAAACATGAGTTATATTGTGCTATAAGGTTGTAACAGTCCAAATCTAATGAATCAAAAGAGTGCACACGTGTGCCTGTGTGGGTTTATGAAGATGTAATTACACAGAAACAGACACAAAACAAAGTTATGTATTTATAGACTCTGAAAATGTTGTGACCAGAGGCGCACAGGGACCTAACCTTGTATCTCCCCTGGGAGTAATTGTTCAGTATTCATTAATCCAACGTCTACAGCAGCCTTACAGAACACAGCTACAGTGAAAAATGATAACTGTCTGTCTTGCCAACAAGATTTGCTGATGGATTCGGAGGAGACAGCAAGACAAGTTAGGTAAGATTCCGAGATTCCTTGCCCGAGAAGACAGAAGGATAGAACTATCAGTTAAGATGGAGAAGACTGGGAGGAGGGCAGGTTTAGAGAAAAGAAAAGCAGTTTAGTTCTAGACATATTAAGTCTAGTAATACTCAAGTAAAGTTATCAACCAGGCAACCTTTATATAAATCAGGAGTTGAGGAGAGTCTCAGGTGGAGATATAACTCTGGAACTGTAGCAGAGATGGCACTTAAAGCCATGGGTGGTGTCAGAGTACCAAGGGAGTGGATGGACGGAGAAGGTGACCATTAGGAAGAGGGGAGGAGAGAAGAAACCAGCAAGGAAAGCACAGAAGGAGTGTGCAGTCAGGGACAGAAGAAAAGCCAAAAGTGAGGAAACCCAGGAGTCAAGCGGGAAAAGCTTTAAGGAAGGGAATGACCAACTGTTCAGCAGACCCCCGGGTAAAGGGCTCGACTGCAACTTGAACTTTACCTTAGAATTGAAAACGAGGTAATCTAAAAATGTGTACGCTCATATTATTTTGAGGGGGAAAAAAAAGCCTGTGGTTAAGTCCAGTAAGATGAGCAGAGTGACTCTGGAGCGCTCTTGATGGAGCAGAGGGGGAGCCTGCCTGTGCGGGGTTGAGAGAAGACCTGGAGGAGAAGCGTGGCAACTCTTTGGAATTCTGCTGCAAAAGGAAGCAAAATGAAGAGGTGGGTCCTGGGGGAGGGAAGTCAAAAACGGGTTGGGGTTCCCTGCAATTGATGTTTTTAGGGTGGGAGAGATGTTTGCATGCCAGTCAACTGTTCTCTTATTCCTGCATGATGTGTTGGTAACACTACCACAGAGAGCAAAAAAAAGTGTGGGAAGAGGGCAGAATTCCTAGAACTTCAACATTCTAATACTATTAATGGTGATAATAAAAAGCTCAAAGGATTCAAGAGACATTATAATTTCAGGAATCTGAAGGTTAATGCTGGATTATAGTAAGAGGATCTGTTTAAAGACTACACTTGTGCTCTCTTCCTCTCTTCGCTCTTGTGTGCCTTCTTCCCTCCCATAATAATTGAAATCTATCTTAGATTTCCTCAAACTACAAGCCCACTGTATCTTCATGAGACTACAGAGTTGTCTAACTCAAGCAAAGCTTATCACTACTTTGGCACATAAAAAACCTAACAGCTTCACAGAGACTACAGGATTATTATCAAAATTATGAAAAAATTAACTGCCAGTTTCCATACTCTGAAGAAAGGGTTCTGCTACTCACTTTTAATCCAGCCGCATAGCCCACTGGCTGTGGGGCAATATTGGACTGTCCAGCTTCGCCTACAACCACAGCTAAACCAAAGACCTCCTGGAAGGCATCTCGGATGGCAGCGACTTTTACTTCTCTATTTGAGGTCACTACAATATCCAATTCACCTCCAGATTCTACAAAGGGCAAAAGAAAATTTCAATTCCAAATTAAAATAATGAAATTCTCCTAATTACTATCATATCAAGTGCCAAAATTTTATTAATGTAAGTATTACCTACCTCATAAAACTACCCAATCAGATCACCACCATTTTTATATGTTTGCAACTGAGGCTGACAGTCTCGCCCCAGGTAACACAGCTACTAAGCACTAACCTCGGGACTCAAAGCTCGTTCTGCTACACTGAAATCCTCTTTCTCACCGCCATTTCATACAGCCAGACACGTTTCACCTTCTACTCTAACAGCATGCTATTCCAACAAATGCTTAGCCCCAAACTACTAATTTTTCCTGAATTTTAAAAATGGGAATTTAATGCATTATCTGAGTGAGTCTTACATGCCAAGCAGAATAGGGACACACCACTCTCTAATGGTTCTGAGGATCACACCTGCCACACTGACAGCGTGCTTTTCTCTCTTCTACGAAATGCTACTGCAGAGTATATTAGTAGCTCTCCCTGAAAATTAGTCTGCAGTCAAATGACTCTGGGAGACGCTGCACATCATACTTCTTTCTTGGAATCTTGGAAATCCATAATGCACATTAACATTTCAAGGACTATGAAAAATGCAAAGGTTAAAAATCACGACTCATCTAGTACTTTCCATACTTAACCTGTTCATGAAGTGCTTTCTCGGCATCTAATAATGGCTCCTACAAAGCATTCCCTAGATATCAATTTGGGAAATAATACCAGATACAAAAACAGCCTGTCTACTAAATCATTCTATTCATTTATAGCCAAGTATCATTTTCTAATTAGTTTAAATGCTGAATAAACTCATTTATTGTATTTTTAAAGTTATAAATCAAAACGGTTATTCTGCTGTTGGTTGGTTAGGAAGGACATTCATTATACACAAGCTTCGAACACATGTGACACCAGTTTCCAGTCCCTCAGCTATGGAGCAATCATAAAAAGTAAATATGTAGTTTGTGAAGTTACATATTTGGGACACTATACACAGAAAATGCAAATGAGGACTCTCGGTGATAATAACTTGTCACAGAGGTCAATGGAAGTTACCGAGTAAACAAGTACTACCGTAAATATGCTTTTTGTTTAGAAAACAGTTTAAATGTTGGGATCATCAAGTTTTTTTTACTGTAGATCACAAAAAGATACTCATTTATAATTATATATGTACTACTACCACCCTAATCTAATATGCAAGCATATATGAAAACGAATATAACATACGTAAAACTGAAAATTTAAAAGGTTAAGACTAATATGAAATAAAAATATTCTCAAACATCTAAAAGTTTTCAATTTTATAAACCTGGGCACTAGTATTTCTAGACAGAACAATCTGACCAAAAACGTTCCATTACTTTTCTTACCCTAACCTTTTGTGATATAGGTAATTCAAAACCCCGTTCTAAGCACAGCCTGTCTTGATACTTGGCTTTCATGGCTGTCACTGATAAAAGAGATTTCCCATGAACGCTGTTTGTAACAGAAGATTTCACCACGGGAACAAGGCTGTTTTCCCTATGAAATAGCTCATGGAACAATTGAAGTTACTTTCCAAGTATCTTCCTTCCTATCATGGATTCCAGTCTCAGTAAAGATGTTAATGAGAATTTCAGAAGTTACTAGAACCGAAAAGCAAAATGGGTCACACCCAAGAGAAGAATATACTTCTCGTATTTTTCTCCTCCACGTGAGATGTATCTCTTGACCCCAGCTAAGCTTCAGCCCAAAGAAGCTTTTCAGTTTGTGAAGGGTAGTCCTGCCCTTAACAATAAGGAAGAACCAATGACTTTTGGAGGAATCCAAAAGTCAAACTGTGTTAAAATCCGTATCTAAAAGTTCTTGTGCCCTCTTGATATAAATTGCTCATCAAGTGAGTTCTAGAATACATGCATAAAAATCCTGGTAGTTTTACTTTGAGTTTGTTA
Source organism: Galagoides demidoff (assembly GCA_963574575.1). NCBI lineage: Eukaryota > Metazoa > Chordata > Mammalia > Primates > Galagidae > Galagoides > Galagoides demidoff. The sequence goes on from CAUYQV010077570.1 coordinate 16,226, forward strand.
CATCAGAATGGTGTTGCTTTTGCTGTAAGATGCCTGCTTTTTTACACTCAGTTTTATTACTTTTTAACAGTGACTGATTGTGTTATTATTAGTTAGGATATTCGCTAATAATAAAAGTTTCATTTCTGTATCTTTCTTCCCCTTTGGTCTTACACCTTTTTACTGATATCACAGAGACCACTGGTTTGAGAAACTAACCACCCTGAGTCCTGCCTTTACCATTTACTGGCTCATTACCTTGGGGAAGTCACTGAGATTGTTTCTTTGTAGAAAATACCTGCCGCCTCATGGAGCTTGCTATAAAGATAAAACAGCAGCTTTCCCAGTGTGACACAGCACACCCACTACAACAGCAAGAGCTCCAGAAACATTAATTCCTTTCTGTCCTTCATCCAAAATATGTACATATGAAGAAAAGAATACTATGCTGATTATAAATACATGAAATTGATATGTATGACAGTCCAAATCCCCCAGACTATTATAATACAAAGAATGATTCAAGAAAGGGAAAATGGCTAAGTATAAGAAATTAAACATGTCTTCAGTCTAGCTCTGTCAAACTGTGTGATTCAGGATAATAACTTACATCTCTCTGAACCCAACCTTCCTAATGCAAAACTTGAAGAAACCACCTCCCCTGCTGAGCTCTTATGAGAATCAGTGCATGGCAAAAGCATTCAATCAATGGCACTCAGTCACTGCTATGTCTTAGCCTTGGATGACTAGACAGTAAATGAACTTATGAAAGCTAACTGGCTTTTTATTGCCACAAAAAATTTCTGTTCAGGTATCTGCTATACAATTCTGCCTCATAAATTTTTATCTGTAGGATTACTAATAACTGACCACTGAGCCTGGCGGTATTTTTTACATATTGGATATGAACATGTAAACAGCAGACAGCATCTCTACATTAACTGTCTGGAAGATTCTTGATTATAAAGGGTCAAAGGTAGTTAAAAGAGCTTTTCCAACAAAACTAGTAATCAGATATTATTAACAGCTAGGTTAACTTTCTCCAAAAATAATGTTTGTGAGTTAAGCATAACCATATTTAGTGAAAACAGAAAACTAGAGAAATGTCAAAACCAAGTACGAACAAAGAATCACTTCAAATGTCAACAGTGAATAAAGAAAATTTATATAAAGCAATGCTAACCTCTATGTAAAACTAAAGTCAGCAGAATAAGAATTCATAGTTTTTACTCCTTTGAAGTTCATTCTGAAGAGTTTTAAAAATTTATTTAATGATAACTAAGAAAAAGAGCAATTAATAACATTAAAAACTAAGTTTGACAATGAACTTAATGGAAGCATATAACAGGAATTTCCACTGATAACATCATCAGTGGAAATGAACTGAGAATTATACTTAGTGGCTGTCATGAACACGCACTTTTAGACACTACAGCAGACACTGGTCTAACTTATGTACATACTGATATAGGGAGCCATGCCAGGGTCCAGCGTTGTGATCACGCTTTCTACTGAATGTTTTGTCTTGTCAAGCACAGACTTCACCATAGGATTCCCAGCCACACCCTGCAGAAAACAAATTGATGCATAAATACTTACTCTAGGCATAGAACACCATGATGTTGAGGATTGAGATTGTAGACCACGACTTTTATAAAATAAAAGAAAAACAAGGTCCGGACAATGTCTAATCACTACTAAGTTTCCGAATGATACCCTCGGTTTCTCCTCCTAGGGCATCACAGACCCAAAGCGGTGTGCAAACCAGCAGCAGTCTACAGATCAGATCTGGAAAAGCACCCACCTGGAAAGTATGATACTTCATGTATATGTACATTATGTATGTGTGTATGTGTGTATATGTGTATTAAAAATGAGCGGACATGTGTTAATATGCAGTCATTTCAGTTATGAATATACAATGCTTCATTTCTATTTATTTACTTATACAAAACATTACACAAGCTTGTCCCTCAGGTTCTCAAAGACAACAATCAGATGTCTCAATAAGCCCATGCTTTGTTCCCTAATTAAAAAAAATATATAAAAAGAGTAAACACACCTCACATCTGCTATTTACCTTAATATTCTTAGTATTTTACTATGTTGCACTAGTGTCTTCTTTTTTCCTGCTTTCCTGTTTCTCAAATTGCCAACTCCCAACTCTGTGTCTGCAGCCAGATCTACTCCTCTGGAGTCTCACAACTATACCACTTGACAGAAGGAACCAAGTGTGAGTATTTCCTCCTTGTGAGATACTTTTCCCGGGGTAAGCAGTGTCTCCTGAAATGGCATCTTACTAACAGGCTGGGATTCTCCCTCTTCCAATCTACCATCAAATGAAGGTGATTCAGGAAAAGATGAGTTTATAATTTTGAAATTTAAGACTGTCAACCTCTCTTATGCTGCATATCACGAGAATTATTACCATTTACAAGCCCTGTACAGTTGACCCAGCTATTAGAACTGCAACAGACATACTGACACATATTCTTAACAAAAGAAAGAAGTTCCTATACAAAGTCCCTGTACAAAGAAAACTTTTTAAATGAGCAGAAGGATATAAAAAAAAAAGCTTAGAAAAATGTCATCTTCCTGAAACATGAAACTCAAATCTGTAAATCTGTCAACCACCTCCAAATTTTAAAATATTTCTTATATACAGTAGAACCTCTGTAAGGGGCTGTAACAAACTGGTCAACATACAGAGGTGGCCAACATAAGGAACTGGGCCTACTGCACTGATACGTACATGTGGTGCATGTCTCGTCTTTGGAAATTGGGCCAATTTAAGGAGATGGTCGAGGTAGGGAAATGGTCAATAATGGAGGTTTTACTGTTTAATAAAACTGCAAACAAATCCTCAGAAAAATAGTGGAACTTGGCAGAATAATTTCAGAATTCACTGAGAAAAATAAATGGGAAAGACCAGTATAGAGACATTTGAAACAAAAGAGAAACCAGCAAACTTACACTCCCAAACCTTAATCTACCTTCTGAATGCAGAGACTCGAACTGCCCTTTCTACCTAACTCATCACTGAAAGCCCCCCACCCCCACCATTGCACAGAGCAGGTTTTTAATACACATTAGTATAATAAGTAAACAGGGAGTTACAATAATTAAAATAGTGTGCTACTATCATAAGGTCAGGCAGAGAGCAATAGAATAAAGAGCCCAATAAAGTTATGACTTTAACTCCTAATTTAGTAACTAAGATACAGGAGATGCATCAAATCACAAGGCAGAGGACATTCTAACACTCTATTAAGTAACTGGGAAAAAATTAAGTTTGACTTCTATCTCATATATTAAAGTAAGGATCAGCTATATTAAACTGTTTCCTATGAAAAAGGAACAGTAAAAGAACTCAAAAATCACAAACATTTATCATATGTTGTGGTGGGAAAAATCTTTTTTAGAATAAAAACAAGTTGCAAAGAAAAAGAGACTAATAGAAATAACTCCTGAGCCAGGTGACATCGCTACTACTGAATCCTAGCACTCTGGGAGGCTGACCTGAGAAGACCGCTTGAGGCCAGGAGTTTGAGACCAGCCTGAGCCAGAGTGATACCTTGTCTCTACAAAAATTAGAAAAATTTAGCTGGGCATAGTGGCACATGCCTATAGTCCCAGCTACTCAGCAGGCTGAAGCAGGAGAATCACCTGAACAGGAGTTTGAGGTTGCAGTGAGCTGTGATGATCCCACTGCATTTTTGCCGGAGTTTGAGGTTGCAGTGAGCTGTGCATGAGTTTGAGGTTGCAGTGAGCTGTGCATGAGTTTGAGGTTACAGTGAGCTGTGCATGAGTTTGAGGTTGCAGTGAGCTGTGATGATCCCACTGCATTCTAGCTGGGATGACAAAGTAAGACTCTTGTCTCAGAAGAAAAAAAAAAAAAGAAAGAAAGAAAGAAAAGAAAGCAAGCCATGATTCCTGAAAATTTAAGAACTTCTGTGTCAAAAGGCATATAATAAAAATAAAATGTAAACTAAAAATGAAGAAAAACTACAACACTATGATTGTACACACTTACCTTATTAAAAGCTGCTATGAATACATTAAAAGAAGAAAATCATCCCATTTTAAAACCGGGCAAAGAACACAAAGAGAGATTCACAAAAGAAAAATACAAGGTTATTAAAAATCACACGAAAAACGTTCCAATTGTCAAGGGAAAAAAATATTAAAATGACAGATACTTGCCTATTAAATCAGAAAATGTTATATTTCAAATTAATAACCATACTGGCAAGGGAAAAAATGCTTTAATAGTGTATTTTGATATAACCTCCCTGGAGAATGATATAGTCAATCATTTCTAAAAGGTTCACTCCAGTGCTCCTCAGGAGTGATCGTGATGAGAGACGCCCATAAAGATTTACACAAGAGTGCACATCTGAGATTTACTGATAAGAATACAATTAGGAGAGAGCTGCTGTGTAACACGGTGACGGTGACGACAGCTAATAATGATGTGTTCTCCTCTAGAAAATTGCTAATGGATTTGAAGTTTTCTCATGGCAAAAAACAGTTAAGTATGTGAGGAATGCACCTCTGCTAATTTGCTCATTTTAGCCATTCCAGAATGCATACATATTTCAAACTATCATGTTGCACAGAATAAATATACCCACTTTTTGGTCAATTAAAACAAATGAATTAATTAAAAAAATTACAATTAGAAGATGTCAACAGCAGATTAGTGAAATAAAACACGGAAACAAAAGCAGTGGCATGCATGGGAATCAGCCATACACAGCGCCAAAACCCACTTGTGAAGAGTATTTTATGACTGGCAGAGGTTAACGATATATGCTAAGTAGACACAAACAGAAAACACAAAATAGTTATCTACACGTCACAACCCCAATGGGATTTTTATTAAAGGAATACAGACACATCTACAGACAGTCTGTGCACAGACACGCACAGACAAAAGACTGAGAGCAACTACAGAAAACTGTTCACAAAACGTAAGAGGGTTTTTATTTGCCTTTTATGCCATTTTGTATTTTCAGGATTTTCTCTAGGAAGCACCTGTGAGTTTTATAATAAGAAAACTAAACATAATTCCTAAAGTAAATTACTTCTTACCTTAATAAAGCCCCAGATTCCACCAGCGGAGGCTTCGTCTGGACCTCTACTAATCCGAGGGTCTTCCTGCTCCTCGGGGAACGTAATGGCAGATGTGGTCCCAGTCCCCTGTGCCAGAGATGTCAAACCAGCTTGCTGAGTAATGGGAGGTGGTAAAATACCTAGTCAATGGCAAAAATTTTAATATGTATAATTTAATCTATATATTTTCCCATAAAAAGAAAACACAATATATGAAGTGAGTAGCTCGAACTATATGCTCGGGTATTTCAAGATTGAGTTACAAACGCAGGGAATAACTCAAACCTTTATAAAAGGCCAACAAAATAATTCCAAAAGAGAAACTGATTTCCCTTGGCATAGGTTTACACCAAACAGACTGAAAACGGACCAAAAAGATTTATCAAGGTTTTCAGGTTTGTCCTATATAGCACTTCAATGTCCTACATAGCACTACCAATTCCAGTCTCTTCAGTCCACAAAAATAAATGAACACCTAAGCCCCTCACACAGAAGTATAAAATGATTACTACACATATCCACACACTTCATTTTAATTCAAAAAAATTCACATATGTGTAGACATGGGTATTAATACTTATCCCATGAAATATATTCTACTTGTAAAGGTATTTTACTTTGCTTTGTAGATAAGCAAGGTTAGATAACAAAAATCACAAGAAAGTTGCTTCTTTCCCTAAAATGGTAGAGAGAGTAGGAAACGGGTAGTAAATAACAAAGACGAAATTCTGATAAATGGTTTGTAACAACCATTCCAGAGAAGCAAAAATGAAGACGCAACTGACTTAGAGAAGGAAATGACCCAAATCACCAACTTTTGGCACACATGAGCTTTTATTTGGTTCTGAATTTTATCTGGTTCTAAATTCTCAGGCTAAAAAAAAAAAAAAAAAGATGATTCCCTGGACCAGTCAGGTTTGATAACTTTTTATGTAATATTTTTAAAAACTTCTAGACTTTACCTTGTCCTTTCTCTATAAATGGACATTGGGATAAAATGTTGGAATTTTTTCTGATATCCCACATACTAATCATACACTAAGTCCTGGGTTGTATAAAAATCATATACTGTTATACTAGCTTTATTTTAATAATTAAAATGTCAAAAACATGACAATAGGTAACTCCAGTAATCAAAGAAATGAGTTAAAAATAGAACACTACTGCAGAGAAACTGGAATCCCCACATATTGCTGGTAAGAAGGTAGAACGGTACACCTGCTTTGGAAAATAGTTTGGCAAGGAATTACCCTGTCAGTCAGTAATTCCATGCATAGGTATATACCCAAGAGAAATAAACATATATCCATACAAAAACTTGAATACAAACATTCATATCATAACAACATTATCGCAATAGCCAAAAAAGGAAACAACCTAACTTCAACTGATGAATAAACAAACTGTGGTATATCCATCATTCAAATATCATGCAGCCATGAAAAGGAACGGAGAACCAAAACCCATTATAACATGGATGAATCTTGAAGTATTTTTTCTAAGTAAAAAATGCCAGTCACAAAAGACACATATTTTATATCTCAATAAAACTATTATTTTTTTTTAAAATAAAACATTACTTATACCTGTGTATTTCAAAGTATTTAAAAGAGAGAGAATTACCTGCTCCCGAAGGTGCAGAAAACGACGGCATCAGAGGCGTCTGGGGAGCTCTTCCGGCATGTCCCCTTGTAATGTCATAATTTGAACCGACAGCAAATCCCGATATAGGAGGACCGGAAGGTGGCGCAGATAAAAGAACACTTGGGGCAGAAGTCGAAGGTGGGAAGTGTAACAAAGGAGGATTACTGAGCGCAGCTGCGGTCGGTGGAGAAACAGGAGGTGCTACGGACGTCACCAGTGGTGCGACAGAAGGAACTGGTGCAGGAGGTGCAAAAGGTAACGGTCCCCCAGGGGGAAGGGACGGCTGAGGAGTGGAATACGCCTGTGGCGGCAAGGACTCCACAGAGGACACGTTGGGGGAAGAAAAAGAAGTGGTTGCAGCTAGAAAAAAGTTAAGGGAACAAATACACAAAATTACACGTTTGTTTAGTTTTCAAAATTTCTCATTACTTTCTTCTTATGAAATTTGTAACTTCACAGAGCATATCCCAAGAATTATTTTAAAATGTCTGATTTTAAAAACACAGCAAATATAAATGAGGGCCAGTGAGTTTCAAATCCCATGAGTAAAAGCAGCAGGTACGTGAAATTAACTGTGGCATCATTCATCTTTGCTGCCGGCTTCGTTTTGGTAGGTTTTCTTCAAAAAACAGAAAGTCATCTTTTACCCCCAGTTTGGTCATAAAATCCTATATACTGAAGAGTCAAAAACGTGAATCACCAGAAGGACAGAACATCGGACACAGCTAACGCATACTTTTTAGGATATTTTTACCAACCTCTAGAAATTTGGCTTATCATTATTTTAAATATAAAGAGTGCAAGTCCACCTAAAGCAAAACAGGGATATTTTTTCCCACTTTAAATATATATAAAAAAATACCATTTCTATTATTTAAATAAAAAGGTTATTTCCCTTCATCCTGAAAAAGATTAGAGAAGTTTAAATATATGCCTTCTTTTCAACTGACTCTGAGAATAGAGAAGAGCGTCTTCGCTGTTCTCAGAAGCGTGAGCTGTCGGACTGCACACACCTAGCGGCAGAGGTGTGGAGGACATGGCGGCACCGGCCAGGCCTGCGAGGTTTGGTGGAGGAGTCCCAGGGGGTGTTGTCTCTATTCCACTCTCTTCCATCATTTTTCTTCAATTATGGTATACTGTAAAGATATAAAAATGTAATATTATTACACAGTAATCAAAAGTGCATTTTTAAAGCTTTTATAGTTAGAGAAAAATAAAAAGAAAAATCAAAAGGCAGATGTTCGCCTTTACTATTTATAAAGCAACTTATTTTCTTCAGATAATCTGTCAAAATTCCTAAGACAACAGTCTATGAGAATATTCAATACCAAACAATCTAACATTTCCTTGTAAATACTTTATAATCAAGAATTTTGTGTTAACCATATAACTAATGATCTATGTTTTACATATATTTCAAATAGTCAACTACTAATTTAATAAATGCATAGTTACATCTAGATTTCAGTCACTACTACATTTAAAATTAAAATAGAGTAAAATCTCCATAACCCTATATTGACCACCTCCTTAAGTTGACCTAATCTTCATAGACTGGACGTGCACCACATGTACGTATCAGTACAGCAGGCCTAGTTCCTTCTGTTGACCATCTGTATGTTGACCAACTTGTTACAATCCTTGAGTGATCAGCTTACAGATGTTTTACTGTATTTAATGTATTTTTTGAAACTCTATCTCTTCTCTTATAAAGCAATTTTGTGAATTACTATTAAAATGTAAAGAAATTAACATGTGTTTAACTTGATAAATAACTCTAAATTTTAGAGAAGCATTAACTCTCAATTTTCCTAGTTCATATTCTGAAGCATGTCCAGTAACAGGTGAATTACCTCTTAGGCTTTAAAAACGTTAACCATAGTAAAAATGTCACTAGACGTCAGAGTCCTAACAGATGACAATGGATTATATAAAGAAAACTTTCTCAAAAGTCACAAATTTCCAAGTCCACCTTAAGCATAAAACCAACTTCTAACCATGCCAAATTTGTTTCCAGTGATTTTACTCATTTAATAATCACTCGGTGAGGGTCAACTGCCTGCCAAGCATCATACTGGTACCTCTGGAAATACAATAGTTAGCAAAAACAAACAGGATATTCATACTCTAGTACAGAATATACAGAAAATTATAGCCTGAATTATGTGCTCTGAGGGTAAGATCATACCTCTGTTTGACAGGAATATGATTTTGAGTTGGCTGGAGGCCAGGCAGGACACAGTTCCAAAGAACAGAAAGAGATGCTGAGATTTGCTGAGTAAGAACTAAAGTAGGCAAGGAAAAGGGGAAAAGGAGGCAGATAACAGAGAAAAATGAATATGCAAAAATTATAAAGGTCCCGTAAGGCAGAGGAAACAAGACACATTCAAGAACATACCTGGGACAAGGAACAGAAAAGGAGACTGAGAACTGGAGGGACAGGAAGAAGCCTAGACGGTGTGAACTCTTTCAAGCCACTCTAAGGAACTGAGTTTTTTTAAGAACAGAATTATCATTGTAGGGTATTCATCAGAAAGTAAAAAAATTATATTTTATTTAACTTTTCTAAAGAAATTTTAGCTTCACAAGAAGATGCAAAAATAGTAGAGTTCTTAACCACCTCAAATCCAGTTTTTCTCAGTCACAGCATCTACATAACCACAGTAAGATGATCAAAGCCATGAAATTGACATTAATATAATAAATGCCATTAACTACTAACCTTACTTAAATTTCACCTGCTTTTTCATTCACTTGTGTGCGTAGTTCCCTAAGTTTTATCATATGCACAGACTTGGATAACCACCACCATGATTAAGATACAGAACTAATACCCCACTCCAAAGAAACTCCCTCAGGCTACTCCTTTGTCACCCTGTCACTGGCCATTCATTCCATGAATGATGCATAAACAGATTCATATACTAGTAACCTTTTCAAATTGGCTTTTTTAAAATGTAGCATAAAGCTCTTTATGAGATCTATCCAAGTTGTTTCATGTAGCAATAGCTGGATTTTTTATTGCTGAATACTATTCCATTATATATAAGTAGCACAGCTTACCCATTTACCCGTACATTTAGCCTGATTCTAGTTTCTTAGCAATTTTTATTTTGAAAAGATTCTTTGACCAAAGTATGCAGACTGGACCATCAGACAGAGCAGATGGCAGAGAGAAAATCAAGGAAGATACAGCAGTTCAAATCAGAGGTAGTAACAACCTAACCTAGTGATTCATGCTTATGCCCCCCACCAGGGGTCACCTGGCAATGTCTATAAAGATATTTTTGGATGGCATACCAACAGGGTACTACTGGCATCTAGTAGCCAGAGGCTCGGGCTACCACTAAGAGTCCTTCAACACACACTCTATACCCAAGAATTAACTGATCCTAAATGTTAGTTAATGGTGCCAAAGCTGACAAACTCTGACCCAGATTAAGATAATGGGGGTAGAGATAGAGAAGAGAAGACCAATTCAAGAAATGTTTAGGTAGTAAAACTGGACATGCAGGTGGGGAAAGGGTGAGACATTTCTTGTACAGTTAGAAGGATGGCAGTGCCATGCACTGAGAGAGAGCACTGCTAGAAGTCAGGGTGTTTGTTTGATGTTGTCTTTGGGGGGGTATATGGAGCAGATCATAAAGTGTTTAGTCTTTCACATACTAACTTTAAATTCTTTGAAACGCCTAAGTAGAGACGTTGACTTACTCTGGAGCTTAGAAACCACAAACATGTGGATGTCATCAGCGTACTGGTAGTCCGCAGTGGTTCTTAACCTGCCTAATGCTGCAATGTATTTTCATTGTTAAAAAGGGGTGGCAACCCACAGGTTGAGAACCGCTGCTCTAAAGTCGTGTTTTGAGATGAGATTCTCTAACAAGAGAATGCTAAGAGAAAAGAGAGCATGTCTTAACCCTTGCTTTAATCAGGCAGAAGACAAGCTTACAGAGGACGAGCGGTGAGCAGAAAGATATTAAGAAAACTGGGACACTGTGGTGTCCAAAAGCCAAAGAGAGTTTCAGGTAAGAACAGGCAACTGTATTAAATGCTGCAGAGAAGCCACCTAAGATACAATTTAAAAAGTTCAATGGATTTGCCAAACCAGAGATGAACTCAGTGAGAGTAGGTTCTACAGAAGGAGTGGAGATAGAAGTTTGAATTGGACTGAAAACTATGTGAAATTATTATGCGTAAAACTTCCAATAGGTTTGGCTGTGGATGTAGAGGAAGATCTACAGCACTAAGTAGAGGACAGGGCTCCCAGGAGGCTAAATCCTTTGATTCAGTACCTATACATCAAAGGCAGACAACAGAAACACCCCTCCGAGGATCCCATCACCCCACCAAAGCCACCTCTTTCCTCACCTTATTTTTTGGTGAGTCATTCTTTTTTATTTTTTATTTTTTTTTAGACAGAGCCTCAAGCTATCCCCCTGGGTAGAGTGCCATGGCATCACAGCTCACAGCAACCTCCAACTCCTGGGCTCAAGTGAGTCTCCTACCTCTGCCTCCCAAGTAGCTGGGACCACAGGCGCCCGCCACAACGCCCGGCCATTTTCTGGTTGCAGCTATCATTGTTGTTTGGCGGCCTAGGCTGGGGATTTGAACCCGCCACCTTAGGTGTACGTGGCTGGCGCCTTAGCCGATTGAGCCATAGGCGCGGAGCCGGTGAGTCATTCTTCTTCTGACCACTCTTTTATCCTTAAAATGACTAATTAAAATCATGAAGAGAATCCCTAACATTAACCAATGTGTTGGCAAAGGAACTTTGCCATAACTTTGTACAGTGAATACAAAGCCATAACATGAAATAAATGATCAGGTCAATTTCCCTCCATTTTTAAAAGCTTTTATTATTTGAGAATCTGGGTAATGACAATATTGGGGTAAATTTTGTATGCATAAACATAAAACCTTTTACTAAAAAAACCAATTATAAAACATCATTGTAGCATCAATTTGTAATGGTTTTAGGACTTAAAACTGCAGCACAAAAAGTAATATTAATGTATCAACATTTTTTAAAAAGTGATGGAAACGACTGGGAAAATTAAGAATTTAGCCTCTGGCCAAGCCCTGCTCATCTAATCTTCTAATTTGCTCGTGCCTTGGTTTTTCTCTGTTTTGTTTTTTTTTTTGTTGTTGTTTTCCTTTTTTTTTTTTTTAAGTGGATGGCTACTTATAAGGACGTATGAAAAGAAATGGAATAGTGCAGCTGTGGTAAGCTTTAAAGCATTACAAGTCATTACTATAAGTCATGTACCGGTGCCACGCGACTGCGTCTATTAGTAGACGGTGAGCACTCGCTAGAGCCCAGTCTGAGTTTTCTTTCCGCATTCTCAGCTCCAGTCCCAAAATAAAATTCCATAAATGTTCACGAAGTTAAAGAGTGGCTGCACAGGCGAAAGACTGTAATGCCAAAATGTGTCATGATCGCATAAATATACATGTTGTCCCTCAAAATAACTACTGTGAATGACAAAAACTCCATTGGATATAAATTCTGCCAACCCAGGAAAAGAGCTATCCGGCAAATCTGCCTGAAGCAGGTCCCAGAGACGGAACAAAGAGACCAGAGAGTGCAAAAGCCCTCTGGAGCGGCGCTGAGGACCTCAGGGAAAATTAGCTCTCCACGGGTCGTCCGGTTTTGGTGACTCTCGAGTCTCCAGGGCCTCCAAAGCCTTCCCCCCAGCTCTGCCACGTCTTCAGGCCAGACCGGGCCGGGCTAAGGTCCGCAGGCCTTTGCCACCAGCCTCTCTCCCTGGGCCAGAGAACTGGAAGTGTGGGGCTAGATGGCCGGGGGCTCCTAGCCTCAGTCGCTGGACCAGAGCAAAGTGCCGGGTGAGACCACCGGACCGCACCCACCTTGCAGGACACCGTGGGCACTGTTAGTCTTGCGATGCACACCCTGTCTGCTGTACCTCCCGTGCACCCCTGGGGCCTCGCCCGGACCGTGCGACAAGGGGACTCGGGAACCAGCCCTGCACCCCGCCGCCCCAGCTGGCCCGCCCACCTCCCAGACTGCGCCCCTTGGGGTCCGGCTTCGGCACCGGCATGCCATGCCACCGCCCTCATGCACCCGCGTCGCTGCCAGGCGGACGCTCACCTGGAGTACCCGGAGAGTGCCTGCGCAGTAGGTGAAAAGTGGGGGACAAGGAGGTCAGGGCCTAGAACTACGGTTGGCTCGGGGGAGACAAGGAAAATGCAGTAAAGAGCTCACCTCCGCGATTCCCCGCCTCCAAGATGGCCACCGGCGGCGCATGCCCCAGCGGCTGCCACGTCGCCGCGCGCCGCCCCGCCCCGCCCCGCGCATCGCCCCGCCCACTCGTGGCAACTCGCCGGGAGTACTTTGGTCCAAGGATCCTCTGGTCCGCCTGGACTTGGCTCTGTCCCTCTCCTCCGGAAGCATTCTCCATTAGGGCTGGCCTCCTTTTCACTCCGCAGTGGTTACACGCTAGAGTGGCCCTTGTTAGTAGGTATAGTGCAGTTAGTCCTGTGCCTCAGCCGCCCACGGGATGGAGATGAGTCAGCCAAGGTCATCTAGTCCAGCTCCCAACTCCAGCAAGGACCTCCTCCCTCCAGATGCAGGAGACTCATCCGGTATATTTTCATAGATTTCCATGTAACACTGGTTTGCATCAGGAGAGAGGAATTGGGGACCACGGGATGGGGAGAGAAGGGTAGTGGTTACTCTACTGATTTTTCCCCCCAAGCGCATGTGTTACACATTTTTTATTGAAAAACTGAGGACAGGTTATCAACTTTTTAATCCTTATCTACTGCATCTAAAGAAGTACTAGAAACATTAGATGTTCAATAATGTACAACGAATAAGTCAGTGAATTAAATAAGTAAACAAATCGAGTGCAGTGGAGGAAAATAAGGAATTTGGAATCAGAGGTCCTGGTTTGGGTCTGGGACTAGCCTAATGCCAACAGTGCAGCATACCCTGTGCAGGTTCCTTAGTCTCCAAAAGTCTCCCTATTTCCATCTGTAAAGTGGAAATAGTAGGACTCATCACCACTAAGGACTCAGGCAAGTAACAGAGTTAAATTAAATAGGGTAGGTAAAACCTTTTAAACTGCTTAGTATTAAACGCATAAAAATTATTTTTGTTCTCAAATTTCCTTCAGAAAGCTATTAATAGTTCTTGAACATTAAAAATTTCTTGAACTTGACAGTTGTAAACATTATAAGATATGTCACTGAAAGTTAATAACTTTTTTTTTTTGAGACAGAGTCTTAACTATGTCACCCTCAGTAGAGTGCAGTGGCATCACAACTCACAGCAACCTCTTGCCTCAGCCTCCCAAGTAGCTGGGACTACAGGCACCCACCACAACACTGGGGTTCAAACTCACCAGCCCTGGTGCACATGGCTCAGCTCACCACTGAGCTAGGGGCGCTGAGCTGAAAGTTAGTAACTCTTTAACAATATCTTGATTTCAGATCTCGCTTGGCAACTACAATGGGTCGTTTTCTTTGGTGGTAACTCTGATCCTATTTACTGGGAATGTGTGTAGGTGGCCAACCAGCTTATTCTCCAGAAAGTTTTGTTTGGGGTGGTGCTGAAAATAGATACCATCTTCATCCTTTCTGAGCAACACCCTTAATAGCTACAAGTTATATTGGTTTATTCATTCAGCAGACATTTATTGGTGACTGCAGTTTTGAGCATGGGCACTGGAACACAGACACGAACAAGCCAGATAAGGTCTTGACACTTTAGACAGCTTTCTTTCTAATAGGAGAGAGAGACGATGAACAGGAAAATAAAAAGTAAGTACTGTCAGGAAAAGTAAGAGAGTGATGTGATTTATAGATAGTAATTGGAACAGGTGACTTCAAGTAGAATGAGCAGGCCAAGTCTTCTCTGAAAAGGTGGGACATGAACAGAGATCTTTAAGGGAGCAGGCCTGTGGTTACCTGAACAGAAGAAAGAACATTCTAAGACTCCAGGAGGGAGTAAGCTTGGCACATGTGTGCAGAAAAGCAAGGAAGCCCAGACTGTCAGCGTGGTTAAGGAGTGAGGACAGAGAGAGAGCAGGGGCCAGACCTATCCAGCCTATAAAGCCTTTGGGTTACATTCTGAGAGAAATGGGAAGCTCATAGAGGGTATTGAGCAAAGAAGGGACAAGATTTGACTTCAGTTTTAAGCCACGCTCTGATTGCTGTGTGCTGCAGGGAGTGCAAGCACTGAGAAGGGATGGCCAGTAATGAGGTGATGGCGGCTTCCTGTTGCTGAGGGACGTGGAGGTGGTGCAGAGGCTGGATGTGTTCTGAGATTGACCCTGTCATAATTTACTGATGGACTAGACCTGGGCTGTGTTAATTTCCTAAGGCTGCTGTAACAAGTTCCCACAACTAGTTAGCTGAAAACAGCAGAATTTTGATCCTTTACAATTCTGGAAGCTGAATTCTGAAATCAGGGCATCAGCAAGGCCTCTCCAATAGCTCAAGGGAAGAACCCTTCCCTGCCCCTGCCAGCTTTTGATGGCTGCAACTGTTCTTTGACTTGTGCCAGGATAATGCTCCAGCCTCTGCCTCTGTCATCACACGGCCTTCTCCCCCATGCTCTGTGTCTCACATCTCCCTTTGCCTGTCATCACATGGCCTTCTCCCCCATGCTCTGTGTCTCACATCTCCCTCTGCCTTTCTCATATTAGTGTATTTCTCATTCCATTTAGAGCCCACCCTAACCTCAGAATGATCTCATGTGGAGATTTTTGTTGTTGTTGTTGTTGCAGTTTTTGGCCAGAGCTGGGTTTGAACCCTCCACCTCCCGTATATGGGGCCGGCACCCTACTCCTTGAGCCATAGGCGCCGTCCCTCATGTGGAGATATTTGAGGCTTTTACAGAGATCCTGCCTCCAAAAATGTTTACACTCGGCTCAGTGCCTGTGGCTCAATCGGCTAAGGTGCCAGCCACGAACACCTAAGGTGGCGGGTTCGAATCCCCAGCCCGGGCCCACCAAACAACAATGATGGCTGCAACCAAAAAATGGCCAGGCATTGTGGTGGGCACCTGAGGTCCCAGCTACTTAGGAGGCGGAGGCAGGAGACTCGCTTGAGCCCAGGAGTTGGAGGTTGCTATGAGCTGTGGTGCCATGGCACTCTGCCCAGGGGGATAGCTTGAGGCTCCATCTCAAAAAAAAAAAAAAAATGTTTACACTCCCAAGTTCCAAGTGGGCATATTTTTTGCAGGGGCCACCATGAAGGAACCTATGACGTGGACTGTGAGAGGCAGGAATCTAGGAGACAGGCAAGAGCACAGGGTGGGCTGTGGAGGTGTCAACCCTGACCTGCATTGACTGTATTTTATGTTTTACTTGCCACCTTTCATATGAACTTCCAAAGAATATTGTGTGGCACATTATTATTACTCCAGCATTAGAAAGATGAAAACTATGGACTAGAGAGCTGTGTGTAGAGCTGGAACTGGAACCCAGAATTCATAGGCTGCTCCCCAACTGCTTGCCTCCTTTTGGGGTAGTAAGAAGATGCATTCCTAGGTGGCAGGCAATGAGGAGAATCTGTAGAAAACTATAACCTAGTGGGGGAACCAAGAACTTATTAGTTTGGTTTTAAGTCATTGCTAACAACTCATCAGTTCTTCCTTATAACAAATCTCTACATAATAGAGTTTCTATGTGAGCTGTAATGAATGATGCAGCGGTATCATGGAATTTAACTTGTCTTGCTCAGAAACTTAAGCAAACAAAACTATTTTCCACTTAAGCTGAGGCGTTTTTCTAGTTTAAATGAAGCTTACTAGTCTCTTCTTAAATATTCTATGATAATCCTTTATGCTTGCATTATTCATATGAATATGCAAACACACATCTCCAGTGGATAGGAGACGAGGCTGAGGCCAGCCATCTCCAGCATAATCAGGAGCAGAGGCAGAGCTGATTCTGACTGAGAGATGATGGTCTATAGTCTCTACCATCAAGAAAAACACTTCAGCAGATGCAGCAAGAGTAGTGGTGAAGACTCAGCAATCAGGGACCCACACCCGTGTCCAACCAACAAAAGAGGGTAAATGAGCTCCTTGTAAGTAGGAGGGAGGAGAAGAGTTATCTCAAACATTGCATGGAATATGCTTGTAATAGAAAAAGTTTTATTGTTCATCTAAAATTCAAATTTAGGAGGCAAGTAAGCTGAGAGTCCAATAGGCAATGTGACACGGATTAGGACTTTAGCTCTGGCACCAAACCACCTGGATTGGAATCTTGCCTCTAGCCCCAGCTTTGTGGATAGGTAACCTTGGGCATGTCACTTTAACGCAGTTTTTCCATTTCTTCACCTACGAAGTAGGACCAATACTCATAATAATACCTGCCTCACAGTTTTTTTATGTGAGGTTAGATGGCTGAATGTGTGTGATGTACTTAGAACAGTGCCTGACTCCAATTGCCTAAACATTCATCTGACAATAACTGTTTTAAACCAAAAAGACTTTTTAGTTGAGTCTGAGTTATGATTTCCAAATCAAGGTTTTGTTTGCT
This sequence comes from Galagoides demidoff, assembly GCA_963574575.1. Taxonomy (NCBI): domain Eukaryota; kingdom Metazoa; phylum Chordata; class Mammalia; order Primates; family Galagidae; genus Galagoides; species Galagoides demidoff. The sequence continues at coordinate 33,475 of CAUYQV010077570.1, forward strand.
TCTTTCCAAGTAAAGGAAATTGAAAGACTATATATAAATGAAGAGAACTCTAGACTATACATAGGATGACTTTACCTCTCAGTTTCTCTGGGACACTCCCACTTTGGGGATATAAAAGTACCTCCCTCTTATTCTCAAAAGTACTTCAATTTGCATAATAAATTTTGTGATTTATACTATTTATAGAGATATTAAGAAGTACTCTTTTTTGGCTGAGTATGGTGACTCACACCTGTAGTCCTAGCACTATGGAAGGCCGAGGCAGTATGATGACTTGAGGCCAGAAGTTTGAGACCAGCCTGGGAAACATAACAAGATCTTGTCTCTACATAAAAGTAGCCAGGCATGGTGGCGTGTGCCTCTAGTTCTAGCTATACAGGAGGCTGAGGTGGAAGGGTGACTTGATCCCAAGTTTCGGGTTACCGTGAGCTATGACAGTACCACTGTACTCTGGCCTGGGCAACAGTAAGATCTCTTAAAAAAAAAAAATTACTCTTTTTACTCTTCTTGCACAGTAGGTTATAGTGTAAAAAATTCAATACTTCCTCATTGGCCCAACACAAACTATCATCAGTAGAATAGATTTTAATTTTCTTTAAAGAAGAACTAACTTACTTTTCTAAAATATGCATTAATAAAATACTCAACTCTTGTTGCCCAAGTGGTAAATCTTAACCCTTGCTTTCTGGACTCTTCTCCTTTTTCTGTATCCTGCTTCCCTGGGTGTCAGCTGCCAGGATCTGTCCTACCCAAACCTGAAGCCGAGCACCTTGGATCCTATCAATCCCTTTATCTGAAATGCATTTTTCCATTTCCTCATTTTACTCCTGAATTTTCAAGGACCAACTCTAAGCTTTCCTGTACCATAGAACCTTTTCAAGCCAAGGATGGTGGCACGTGTGTATAATCCCAGCTTGTAGGAGGCTGAAGCAGGAGGATCACTTGAGCCTAGGAAATGAGGATGACCTAGGCCAAAGTCTCAAAAGAATACTTTTCATATTGTATTTTATTGTTGGTTGTACATGCTTATATTGTCTAGTCATTTATAAGCTACTTGTTGTGATAACTTTGTGTTTAGAATCCCACTACATTCAAATTCTTATGTGAGTGAGTACACTATGAATTTTTTCTTTTTTTTAAGAGATAGGATCTTGCTGGGCTCAGTGACACACACTTCTAATCCCAGCACTTGGGAGCTGGAGGTGGGTGGATGGCCTGAGCTCACAGGTTCCAGAGCAGCCTGAGCTGGAGAGAAACATCTTCTCTAAAAATAGCCAGGTGTTGTGGCAGGCACCTGTAGTTCCAGCTACTTGGGACGCTGACGCAAGAGAATCACTTGAGCCCAAGAGTGTGAGGTTGCAATGAGCTATGACACCATGGTACTCTACCAAGGGTGACAAAGTGAGACTCTGTCTCAGGAAAAAAAAAGACAGGATCTCACTCTGTTGCTCAGGCTGGAGTGCTGTGGCATGATCCTGTGATCTGCAACCTTAAGCTGCTGGGCTCAAGCAATCCTCCTGCCTCCACTCCTAGACGAGCCAGTAGGACAAGGGTGTGCCACTGCACCTGGCTAATTTTCTTTTTCTTTCTTCTTCTTCTTCTTCTTTTTTTTTTTTTTTTTTTGGTAGAGACAAAGTCTAACTATATTGCTCATACTTCTTTCAAACCCTGGCATCAAGCAATCCTCCTGCCTCAGCCTCCCACGGTGCTTGAATTGCAGGCATGAGCCACCGCACCCAGCCTTATTTTTTTTAATTGAGTTGAATTTCCTGTTACGATACATGTGCAGTGTGCACATTGCTAGGAGTCCTCATACTCATCTCCTTCTTTCATTAATATATATTTTATATTCTTTCACTAAAAATATTTTTGTAGGAGATAGAACAAATATATTTCTTTTGGAAAGTTTAATATTTTCATTTGAATAAGAAAGCATGCAACTAAAATTAGTCCTCTGGCCAAGAAAACCCTGTTAATATTCAATAACATAAAGTATTCTAAAATTTGTCTAGATTTTTGTGTTTTTACCACGTTGAAAGTTCACAAAACTTGAACCAATAGCTCCCAATGCATAATGATTCCTAAATACTTATACTAGTGGTAATGTTTCTCAAGACTTTTCAATTTGCAGAATATTCTACTTCCCCCCTAATATTTTAAATCATTGTTTGGAAAATAATCGAAACTAATTTATAGCTTTCATACAAAAGTTATAACCCAATTTTAGCCCAGGAACATGGGGAGAGGGAGGGGAGGGGAGGGGAGGAGGATGGGTGGAGGGAGGGTGATTGGTGGGATCACGCCTATGGTTCATCCTATAAGGGTACATGTGAATCTCTTTAAACGTAGAATATAAATGTCTTAACATTTTTAAACCATGTTTAAAGCTCAGCATATGTCTTTGTTCTCTTGGCAATTCAGCATTTCTGTAAGTTTTAGGAGTGAAGTTTGGGGAAGAGAGACTGTGAGATAAATGACTCCAATTCATATAATCTACCAATGAACCCAACTTAGTGGGAACAGCCTTTGGTGTCCTCAGGCTTCCTGTCTTACAGAACTACTCTGAGGCACGTTACCAGGGCTTGGTGGAAAATGTACTAGATTCAAAATCTAGAACTGCCTCTGCCACTAATTTCCTCCTCCGACAGAGTGAGAGATAGTGAAATGATTTCTAATTGTGTTTATCTTCCTAACAAGACAAAGAAAGAAAATAAGACATGCTTACTTAGCATAGAGGAAAAGTTCTAGATGACATGTTTGAAAAATGGCACGGAGAAGCTACCGATGTTGATACTGACACACACTGTGACTAAGTAGGATTTGTTCCCCAGGGATATTATGATGGTTCTACTTCAGAAAAATTTATTGATGATTTCATAAATTTAAAAAGAAAAAGAATCTGATAATATCAATAAATGGAGGAAAAAGCAGTTGATACAATTGAATTTTCATTTCCATGAACTTTTGGTAACCTAGAAATAGAAGGGATCTTTAATCTGATAAAGACATCAACAAATAGTAAACATCATGCTTAGTAATGAGACGGAAGCATTTCAATCAAAGTCAGGAACAGTGTAAAAAGAGGTAATTGGTTTAATGTGGAAAAAACAAAATATCCTTATTTGCAATAAAAACTGTTAGAATGATCCAGTGCTTCGTACTGTATTTCTCTTTCTCAAGTGGCAGGTGATCTACCATCCATAGCTTTAAACAGCATCTGTATCTGATAGCTCCCACATTATATCCGATGATAACCTTGCTCCTAAACTTTACATCTGTTTAATAGCTTCACTTTGGTGCCTCACCAGGAGGCTTATTAAATCTCTATATTTCCCCCAAATGACTGCTCCTCTTGCACTTTTCCCACTCAGTAAATGGCAACTCTGATTTTCCAATTGCCCTGGTCAAAAACACCTTGCATCCAAGTCAGTATCCCAGTGATAAGTCACAGCAATAGAATGTGCTCTTGATAGGATGTAACGAAAATGTGGTATTCCTCCCCAAAGCTCATCATCCCAGGGTAATCATAAGAATAGAAGGGTATTTTGTGGCATGTCGGCATGTCCGACCAATATTCCTCAAAACTGTCAAGGTCGTTAAACACAAGGGAAGTCTGAGAATGTATCAAGGCCAAGGAGGAGACTGAGGAGACACTGACCTCTGTAGTAATAAGACACAGTGAGAAACAACAACCTCCCAAACGAGAACCAGAAAAGGCTCTGTAGTCCGAAATTGCTAGAGTGAGGGAGTCAGACCCCATCACCTGGGTTTGGTCGAGACTCAGGGGAGTGGGGAAACTTTATAGTGAAGCCAGAGAAGGCTCTGACTGGTGGCTGTGGGCGCAGGGAGGCGGCAGCAGGCGACTGGAACCAGGGCATCCTATGGCATAGGGCGGGGGCGCCTGTTGGCTCTCTTTACTTGGTCCTAAATTCAAAGTGGGGGCAAAAACCTGGGCAATTCTTCATTATTAATAAACTTCTGACTGTTTGGGGCCGGTTGCCGTGGCGCTTGTTTGACTTTGTGGACTGGTTGCTGCACGTTGTGGGTTAGAGTTCCGTTTTTACGTACGGTGTGACCATTCTGCACTTGCATATCCTGTGTCTCAGCCTCCTGCTTGAGATTCTGGAGCAGAAAAAGGACATTAGGCTATGAACTAAGGAAACTGAATAAAAATAGAGACGTCAGTTCATGGTAATGTAGGGATGTTGGATCATTGCTCATAATCAATGTACCCCACTAATGTATGCTGTTGTTAACAGGGAAAGCTGGGTCTGGGGTACGTGGAACTCTCTGTATTATCTTCTCCATTCTCCTGTGAATGTAAAACTGTTCTAAAAATAAAATGAAAACAGAAAACATCTTAGAGACCTTCTCGACTGCTCACTTTCTCTACACTTCACATTCAGTCCTTTGGCAAATCCTGTGAGCTCCACCTTGGAAGCAGTCAGTATTTGAATACCCGCCCTCCAATCTCCTGCTAACATCTGAGCCCTGGAATCATTCTCTCTCGTTAGGAAATCGTCACTAGCTTTTTAAGAGCCTAACTGCTTCTACTCCTGTCTCTCCAGCTTTACTGTGGTCTACAAGGTCCATGGGACCCGGCTCCTGGGCCCTCTCTGCCTCATCCCATTGCCCTTGCCCCACTCTCTCTGCTCCACTGTACTGGCCTCATGCTGTTTCTCAGACCTGTCCCCCACACTCGGGCCTTTTGCATCTGCTTCCTCTTGCTGAAGAGTCACTTGCTCAGTCTTATGTCCTGGAGAGGCCCTCCCTGAGCACCCTGCTTCATTTTCCTTTACAGCACTAAGTACTCCCTGATATTACAATATAAACCTATTTGCTTAAGGTCCATCTCCCATAAATATAAGCTTCATGAGCTCCAGGGCAACATTTGCTATTTTGTTCATCATTATAGCCCCAAGGTTAGTCCCAAATACTTAGTAGGAACTCAACCAATTTTTGTATAATGAGTAAGTAAAAGAATGTACTGAGGATCGTAAAGCTTTATCAGTGTACTGCAGTCGCCACCGCTGCAGAACACTCTTATCAGTCTTTTCCAAAAGGCTCATAATTTCAGTTCCGTACTATCAAAAATATTACTATAAAGGTAATTTAGTTCTTTATTTCCTTCATATACAAAAAATTTATTTTACTTCGTGTGAGTCAATTAAACTTGGCCTCTGAAATGTGATCCAAGATGAGAGTTAAGTTCCATAATTTATATTCATAGGCACGTGCCATCATCCATGGCTTAAATTTCTAGATGTTACAATTCCTGGAAATATTTCAAGATATTCACACAGCTAACATTTATTGAGCAGAGCACTATGCTAGAATCTGTAGACCAGAAATAATAGGAAGTAATTCCTTCCCTAAAGGAAGTCACAGGCGATGGAAAAGTTGTGTCTCCAAAGCACCAACGTGCAAGAATAAAAGATGCCAGGTGCCACAGCAGCACCTGGAGAGAGAACGCAAAGGGGGTGACAGAGCTACACAGTGTTGCGTGGAAACACCTTCCCTTCTTAATACAGCTTTTAGGAGGAGAGTGGTGGCTGCTGGCAGTCAGGAAACGCCTCGCTGGTGGGTCTGTTATCCCGTGTATTTGTTTGTGCACTATTACTTTATGGGGAGAAAAGGCCACCTCTTCTCAAGACTCTTCCTTCCTTTTGGCTTCTGATGCTGTGCTCATCATTCCCCAACTTCCTGTTGACTACTGTTCTCCTACAAAATACATGGTTTTCTTTGAGGTCCTCCTGCCTTCTTACTTGAGAAATCCTGACTTCTCCATGGGTAGCATGCCCTGGAATCATTTCACAAGGGCTCTGTCAAGTTTTATTCCTGCCGTTCCCAGACACACCCTTGTGAGAGCCAACACCCGGGCTCACAGCATGTTCCCCCCTGTTGAGAAAGGCTGGAACCCGGCAGCACACAGGGAGAAAATCTTTAGCCTCCGGCTTATAAGAGTCTTGATGGGTCACTAGCCACAGGTACTCTGCCTTATCCCACTACATCAGACAGAGTCCCAGGGGTGGGACTCTGGGCCCAGACTTTTCCCTCGTCCCAATACATCAGACAGGGTGGGTTAGGACTTTGGGCACATCACTTTCAAGATGGCCGATCTCCATTGTGTGCTCCCTACTCATAGGCAAGAGAAATAATCTACTCTTCCAGGGGTCCTCAAACTTTTTAAACAGGGGGCCAGTTCATTGTCCCTCAGACTGTTGGAGAGCCGGACTGCAGGCCCTGGGACGAGTCAGCTGCTAAGCAGGACAGGCCACAGCAGCAAAAACACCCAGCAGGCCAGATAAATGTCCTAGGCGGCTGCATGTGGCCCGCGGGCCATAGTTTGAGGACGCCTGTCCTAGACATTTAACGAAACCTCCCAGTTCTCTATCTCCTCCTTAATGTTTCTCCATAATTTCAGTTCCACCTTCTCACTACCTCCAGTGCTCACTGTCTTCTCAATGCGCTCAGCTAACATTCATCACCTTATCCAGGAAAGTATTTTTAGATTTTGCCTTTTCAACTTTATTAATACTGTCATTGTCATGCAGTAATCAGAAGTAATACTTGACGGCTCTGCCTCCCCACCAGTGGTATTCATCAAACCCAAACCTGTTAAAGCTTTCTGTTTCCTCCTGTATCCCTGGCTTCACCATCCCCGCCGCCCTGCTCCCAGGTTGAGCCTTGTCCCTGAACTCCTGAAACACTCTGATTTCTGCAGGCAGCCACTATACTCGGCATATGATCTTTACTTGAAAACTTTAGATTTCTCTCTCTGGACAACAGGACAAAGTTCAATCTATTTAGCCTAGATTTGAGATCAAGCTAACACGGTCCCACTAAAGTTTCAACATACAACTCTCACCTTCCCCTTACCAAAACTTCCTAAGGCTTCTCTTATTTACTGGTCCTTAAACCATCGTCAGTTCCTCACAGCTTTGTTTATATGGAGTCAGTTCTCTGCAGTAACCTCTGCTCCTTTACCTCCCTAAAGCCTTTTTTTCTTTACTGCTACTGTCTGGTTAATATGCTGCTTTTACTAGGAAGGCGTAACCAGCCGTTGGACCAGAGCTTGCCAGATAGTACTTTGAATTACAGCAGACTACAAATATGACAGCTGTATCTGTTTATCTTACCTGAATTCTACACTTCCTAAAACTCTATACAAAGTTCATGAGCAATATAAAATATGGTGCAATTCAAAATTGCACACGAACACTATGTCCACCCTGTATCAATCAGCTGTTTGCTTTTTTCCGAGACTGGACCCTACCAGTGCAGCTCTCCATTGAGTAGCAACCATAAATTCAGCTGTTTATTTCAGAAGCCAAACATTTCTTCCAAGTTTGAGTTGGTATTTTTAGAGGCAATATATGGATACAGTGCAGAATTTAATGAAACAGAAAAGTGAGTAGTGACAATTTTCTCTAACAAGCCTGCTCTCCAACCTCATAGCTTCCTCCCGAGAGACAACTCTGCTCTGCCCCTCAGAAGCATTAATTTATTTTCTTATGTGTTTTACACAACTGGAAACACGCTGGATATATTATATCCTTGTACTGGGTGTGTGTGTGCATATATATGTATATGAAATACCTTGTGTTTATGCCCACATACATAAATACCGGAGTTCATTCCACGTCAGTATTTTAGAGCTATTTCATTCATCAAGAATGCATATTCATCCATTGAATAGATTAGATTACCATCTATTTCTTACCTGGTATCAACTCCTAAACAGTACGTTCATTCCAGTCTTTTGCTAACACTAGCGATGTTATAGGGCTTCTACTTGGATAGGTGTTATTTTACACACCTGCAAGCACACCTGTAGGATAAGTTCTCAAAAGCGGAGTGGGTTGATCAGATGGTGCGTGTCTTTGGAATCCCGATAAATATTGTCAAGTTGCTATTCATGAAAGATGTACATGCTGACCAGTGAAGTCTTTCCCACTTCTCCCACTGTGGTTTGTTACCAAATATTTGGATCTTTGCTGATTTACAAGTGGAAAAAGCATCTCTTTTATTTATCTTGTGAAGAGTGAGAGTATACTAGGTGTTTAAGGGAGGGTCATTTGCATTTTCTTTTGCGTGATCTTTATCTAATATTATTGATTTTTGAAAATTAGTTTATAGGAGACCTTTACACAATAAAAAAAAATTAGACCTATATATGCGATGCACGCTGCAAATATGTCACTCATTTATAATTTGAATTTTGACTTTGTGGAATTTTGTGTGTGTTGCCATTTAGAAATTTTTGCTTTTCTGGAGTCAAAGTTACTAGACCTTTACAGCTAGCTCACCTATATTAAAATGAAAGTTAGGTGACATTTTAATGGGATTTCTATTAAATAAACAGATTACGTTAGAGAGAGTTGACATCTTGATGGTACTAAATCTTCTTATTCAAGATTTTTTTGTGTGTCCTGATAGCATTTAATTTTATAAAAGCAGATCTTGCATTTTTATACAATTTTTATTTATCTTTAGTTTTTTATTTATCTTTTAGTTTTCTATTGCACCTTCTGATTATTGTTTGTATAGAGGAAGGTTATTTATTTTATCATATTAATTTTGTAACTACCTATATTTTGCCATGTATAATGCATACCCATGTTTTGGGCCCAGACTTTGAGGAACTCATCCCTTGAGAAAGTGGCCAGCTTTCGGCTGGGAAAGAAACATCAAATTAGATATAGATGTCAATGGGAAGGGTTAAAGTTCCCCTGGTAAATGCACAGATCTCACTGGCCTCTTGCAGCTGCCCCTGTGAAGGCTGCCCCTTCCCTCCTAGGGAGACCTTCCCTCTACACCACGTTAGGGGCCGCAGTTGAGATGGCCACGTGTGTGGCTGGATAGGCAGGAGCTTCTGAGGCCACTTGGTCTGTGGGTAACCACACAGCTCCTCGGGGCTCTCAGTCCCCTCTGCATGGCTGTGCTGAACTCACATTGCCAAGCCACAGCCCGCCTCACCAGCTCCACCATCCTACCACCACCTCCTCTCCCAGCCGCAGCGCTGGGCAGAGGCCACATGGCCCACTCCCATTGGATCCTGGATCCTCCTGGGCTGGAATACTGTGTGCCTGGTGGACCTAGGAGGGGCAGCATGGTGGCCACAGGAGACCCGCTGCCCACCCCCCCAGCCATACCACCCAAGCATAATGTGCCTCCTTATTTTTCCCCTCAAAAATCTGAGCAAAAAAGTACGCATCATATATGGCAAAACATGCTAGCTTGATTGATAATAAATAACCTTCCTGTGTACAAACAATAATTCCAAACTAGCTTATTTCCGATAGCTAATGAATTGTTTTGCTTTTATTTACTCATCCTTTATAATACTTACATTTCTTATTTATTTCTAACATCAAATTTTAAAAACCAATAAGGTTTTATTTGTAGCCTAAAATATAGTCAGTTAAATCCAATCTTTTAGGAGCGTGTGAAAAGAACGTGAAGTCACAGAATATAATTCCGCACAAAGCAACTAGACCTACCTTGTTGCTCATATTCAATATGTATTCCATTCACAAGCTTATTTTTTATTTACTTGCTATATCATGAACTGAGATAGGGAATTAAAATCTCCTGAACCTCAGGTGTTGCTGTTTCCTTTTGTGTTTTCTATAATTTTTGCTTTAAGTATATTGAATCAAGGTCATTGGATTCTACATATTCATAATGATGAGATCATTGAAGTGGATTACACCTCATATCATTTTCTTCCCATTTACATAATAGCCCTTTGTTCATCCTTTAATTTTTCATTTTTATGAGTTATTTTATTTGAGGTATGTCTCTTTGATGTGAAAATATATTTTGCTTTATGATTTAATTTGACACCTTTTTTCCCAATGAGGAGTTAATCAACTTACTTTCATTTATATGACATATAATGTTTACTTTTTATCTGATATATTACATATATATATTTTTGACATATTTTGTATTATGTTTTTGGTTATATTAATTTTTTCTTCTTGTATATAATCTATAATGTTTTGATTATATCGTCTGTGATGATTACATCATCAATAATGTTTTGTATATATGTGTATTGTCTGGTAATTTGGAGAGTATATGGTGTTGTGCTAATGGTTGTCTTTATAACTACTAATCTATGTAATGCATTTGACGCTCTTTATAGCATCTATTAACGTCCTACTATGAGGACAGGTGAAGTGAGGATGTGATCGTGGCCTTTCCTGACTGCTACCATCCCACTTTAGTTGATTATATATTTTTGATAGTATCTACCTTTATACTTTAAAATTAAACACTTGCGTTCATTGATTTACAGATTTAATATGATTCTCAAGACCTGCCCTAGTCTTCCAGTCTGTGTTTCCAACCTTAACTTCTTACACCTAATTTGAGAGGCAGAATCAGAGTCTAGGGCAAGTTAGAAACTGTCACTGCAGCAGAAAATCTGAGTAGAGCAAATGTGAAAATCAGTGGCTCTGAGCAAATCTGGGATCTGTCCTCTCAGAAGTGTGTGCCAATAGGAGTAAGGAGTAAGGAGGCACTATAGGACGCAATGATTTTCAACTAGCTTTGGGGGAACAAATAAAAGGGACTTGGGTTTTGAGAATAGTCACAAAAACAAAATATTCTATGGAGTTTTTGAAGTTGGAACCTATGAAGAGGGGATCAGTGAAGCAAAGTTCTAGTTTGGGAATGTGGATCTCGGCTGCTAGTGTCTAATGCAGACGAGGTGGTTCTTGTTGTAAAGCTAACGGTGGCACTTGTGGATTAGGAGGTGATATCGGCTTTCTTCTTCAATTGCGAATTTCAGAACCCTTCTACCTGAATGTAGCAAGGTAAAACCCCATGTACTTAGCAACATTTCTCAGGGGGGAAAAAAACAGTAGACAAGAGAGGTTTTCTCTACTGGAAGGTTTATAGATTTAAATAAAGTGTTAGGACTGATTACCCTCCCACTGTAAAGAACAAAGGCACTTGTGCGCAGGAAGAGACAAATTCCTTACATATATAATCGCCAACCCTGATTTTTGGCTAGAAAAGAAAATCAGGTAGCCAAAGATGTAAGAAGACAAAACCAAGATATTAGGAGTCATTGTTCAGGTTTTCAGATCTGAAAAGATTTGGTAGCTATTGGAACTTCTGCTGCCAGATACCCCGATGGTCTGATTTTGTCACCAGATTTTATTCCTCCTTAAAGAAGAAACATTAAAGACCAATAAGAAGTTCTACTTGCACAAAATGGTGAACTTTGCATTTTGCATTTACAAAAATCTAAGCAGATACTAGATTCTGCCCCTCTGCCGAAAAAAATCCTCCTTGCTGATGTTTTGACTTTTGAAGGGATACAAATTTGTCCAGAGTGCTCAACATAATACGTTGACTCTTAAGCAAAAGTTTGTTTGTTTAAAAGTTAAAACAAATTTTAAAAATGAAATTTTGCATCCATATTATCTTTGGAAGAACAATCACCAAGTCAAAATCTCTACAGCCTTGTCGTGTTATTGTGATCATCACATTCAAATTTTACAGAACACTGAGCAATGTGAATTGAATTTCAGCAGTAGGAAGGAAGAAAAAAGTTTTCAAAAGAGAAAAACTCTATATGAAGAGCCAATTCCTTGTTTTGTTTAGGGTGAGGTGGGGTTGAAGGTCAGCGGGAAATTAACAAGCTGGGATTGGGCTGGCCCAAGGAAACCTGGATTCTTTGTGATGAACCCATGGCACAGCTTTCTAGAAACCCCAGGAGTGAAGCATCACCACTGCCCAAGCTACAGTCTTCTGAATTCTTAGTGCCTGAAGTATGGTCCTCATCACTATGTTTATTAAAAGCAACACAAACAAACAAACAAAGCAATACAGCTGACATACCACTTTACCCATTTGAAGTGTACAATGCAATGGCTTTTGCGTAATTTAGCAAGTTGTGCATCCATCATCCATCACCATAGTCCATTTTAGAACATTTTCATTACTCCAAGGGAACCCCTATTCTCTTAGTCATCACCTGCTTATGCCCCTACCTGACCCCCCCCACCACCACCACCAGTCCTGGGCAACCATTAATCTACTTTCAGTCTCTGTAGATTTATCTGTCTTATCTGCATATTTAAATGAATGGAATCATATTATTCAGCATAGAGTCTTTTATGGTTAACTTCTTTCACTTAAATATTTTCAAGGTTCATTTATTTATCTGTGTCATATTAATATTTATTGCTGAGAAATATTCCACTGTATGGATCTTACACATTTTATTCATCCCACTTATCAGCTGATGAACATCTAGGTTGTTTTTAGTTTGGGGTTATTATGAATAATGCTGCTGTGATCATCATGTCCAAGTTTCTGTGTGGACATGTGTTGTCATTTCTCTTATGCATACACCGAGGTGTGGGATTGCCGGATCATAGAGTAACTCAGTGTTTACCCTTTTGAGCAACTGGCAGACCGTTTTCATCTGTGGCTATCCCCTTTCACATTCCCACTGGCAGTATGAGAGTTCCAATTACTCCACATCCTTGTCAACACTTGTTATTATCTGTTTATAGTATTCCCTCACAATTCTTTTCATTCCTGTAAGGTAATGTGCATTTTAATTTCTTGTTTTAATAAATTATGTCTCCTTTTTCTTAGTCAGTTTAGCTAAAAGTTGGGCAACTTTTTCTGTCCTTTAAAAGAACCAACTACTGGTTTCGATTTGCTTCATTGTTTTTCTAGTCTCTGTTTCATTAATTTCTGCTTCAATCCTTATTATTTTATTCTTGGCTTGCTTTGTATTTAGTTTGCTCTTCTTTTCTAATGTCTAAAGTCACACATTAAATTGTTGATTTGAGATTTTTTTCTTCTTTCTTAACATCAACATTTACAGCGCTAAGATTTCCTCTAAGTATTCCTTTAGTTCCTAGAGGAAACTGTAAGTTTTGCTGAGCTGAATCTTCATTTTTCTTCATCCAGTGTTTTCTAATTTGTCTTATGATTTCTTTTTTGACCATTTGCTTATCTTTTTTGGAAGACTGTCTAAGCTGTCCAATTGGATAACCACCAGCAACTACTTACATTTAAATTAATTAAATATAAAATAATTTTTTAAATGTTCTTTAGCCACACTAGCCACATTTGATAAATTCCTGCCAAACTGGACAATCAACAAAAATATTCCTATCATTTTACAGCATTCTTTTGGGTAGCACTACACAGAACTCGCAGAAGAGAAAGAATTCAAGGACAAACGTGTCAGCAGTATACTTTACTGCTCATTTTTAAATGCCACTTAACTTATGTCAATTCAGTTCAATGCCTCATTTGCTTAATATATTCTAAGTCTCACTCATAATAGTATCTTGACAGGAATGCTTTTTACGCTGTGCAGTGCCAAAGGTTAATCTCCTCGTTAGATCATCTCACGTATCATCAGCTACACTTCTGCTTCTGCTACTACTTCTGGCAACTCCCTGCCTCATCTTGTCCTACATTATTTAGTAACTATCAAGCACTAATGCTCCTACAGAAAGGGAAAGCCAGAAGAATTAATAAATGCTGAATGCTTAGTGTACAGCAGGCGCGCTCTCTCTACAGCTTCCCAGGTGTTAATTTGCTCAAAATTAAAAGAATCCGAATTATTATTTCCTAGTTATCCTAGGAAATTATTTTTATTTTCTGATCTAAAATGTAAAGTCTGGCTGAAGCCTATACCATAATAAATGGCAGATCCAGGATTTGAACCTTTGTGAGACTCCACCCCCACCTCCATTTCTCTCTCTCTCTTGCTAACTTTGCTAATTAATAAGCTTTATCTTCTAGAGCCGTTTTAGATTTACAGGATAATTGAGCAGAAGAGTTCTCATATATCATCCCTAACCGCAGTTTCCCATATCATTAATGTCTTACATCAGTGTGGTAAATTTGTTTTAATTGATGAACTAATATTCACGCAGTATCATTAACGAACATCCACAGTTTACTTTCACTCTTCGTGTGGTACAGTTCACACATCCACCATTGTTGATACAGAATATTGCCCTGGCCCCCAGATTCCCCTGGATTTTAGCTATTCACTTCTTTTTATTGTGTTCATAGTTTTTCCTTTTCCAGAATGTCATGTAGTTGGAATTACACACTATGTAGCCTTTCCAGACTGTTCTCTTTTACTTAGTAAAATGCATCTCAGGTTCCTCCCTGTCTTTTTATGCCTCGATGGTGCATTTCACCACTGGAAAATCATCCAGTGATGGACGTACCACAGTTTGCTTATCCGTTCACCACTGAAGGATGTCTTGGTTGCCTCCAAGTTTTGGCAATTATGAATAAAGCTGCTGTAAACGTTAATTTACATGTTTTGTGTGGACCTATGTTTTCAGTCAGTTTGGGCAGATATAAGGGAACATGATTGCTGAATTGTAAGTCAAGAGGATGTTTAGCTTTTTAAGAAACTACCAAACTGCCTTCCAAACTGGCCAGGCCATTCTGCACTCTCATTAGCCATGAATGAGGATTCCTGTTGATCCACACCATCTGAGAACTTGGTGTTGTCACTGTCACTGTCACATATTTTAGGCATTCTATAGGTGTGTAGTGATATTGCATTATTGTTTCAATTTGCAATTCCCTAATAACATACAGTGTTGACCATTGTACGTTTATTTGACATCTATATATTTTCATTGGTAATATTCAGATCTTTTGCCCAATTTTAATTTGGTTTATTTTCTCCTTGCTGAATCTTAAGAATTAATTTTTTTTTTTAAGAGACAGAGTCTCACTCTGTTGCCCTCAGTAGAGTACTGTAGCATCACAGCTCACTGCAACCTCCAGCTCTTGGGCTTAGATGATTCTTTAAGAGTTACATTTTTAAGGGTAGATTGTGTCTTTTCAGGGAAGTGGTCTGTTTCATCTAGGTTATCAAATTTATGGTCGGTGTTCCTAATACTAGTGATATTTTATTATTTTTTTAATATCCATGAAATCAATAGGGATGACCCTTCTTTCATTTATGATATTAATACTTTGTATCTTTTCTTTTTTATTCCTGAATTGTCTGGCTAGTGGTTTATTGATCTTTCCAAGGACCAACTTTTGATTTCATTGATTTTTCATTTTAAATTTCATTGATTTACACTGTGATTTTTATTATTTCTTTTCTTCTAGTTACTTTATATTTAATTCACTCTATATTTCTCCTTCTCTGAAATAGAATCCTAGATTATTGATTTTAGACATTTCTTCTTTTGTAATATGTAATTTCAATACCGTAACTTTCCCTTTGAGTACTTCTTTTGCTGAGTTCCCCCAATTTTGATTAATTATATTCTTATTTTTATTTAGTTCAAATATTTTTAATGCTTTTTAGGACTTCATTGGCCCTTGTGTTATTTAGAAGTGTATTGTTTAATCTCAGGCACTTTGGTATTTTCTAGTTGTCTTTCTGTTATTAATTTCTAGTTTAGTTCCATTGTGGTCTAAGACTACTCTTTTTAGGATTTATATTCTTTTCAATCTTTTAGGGTACATTTTATGGGCCAGAAAACAGGCTATCTTGGAAATGTTCTATGTGAGCTTGAGAAAAATCTGTATTCTGCTGCTGTTGAAGTATTCTATACATGCCAATGAGATTCAGTGACTGATGGAGATATTCACTTCAGCTATGTTCTTAATGATTTTCTGCTTGCTGGATCTATCAATTACTGACAGGGAGATGCTGAAATCTCTAATTATAATGGAAGGTTCATTTATTTTTCCTTGCGGTTCTGTTAGCTTTGGCTCGGGCATTGTGATGTTGCATTGGCTAGGTGCATACACGTTAAGGATTATGATGTCTTCTTGGACATTATCATTAAGTGATATCCCTTTTTATCCCTGATAATCTTTCTTGCTCTGAAGTCTGCTTTGTATGACTTTAATATAGCTATTTTAGCTTTCTTCTGATTGGAGTAAACACGACATATATCTTTTTCTGTCTCTTTATTTTTTTATCTATCTGTGCCTTTATATTTAAAGTAGGTTTCTTATAGACGACATAGAGTTGAGGCTTGTTTTTTAATTGCTGTGATATTCTGACTTTTAAGTGGTATATTTAGACCAGGGGTCCTCAAACTTTTTAAACAGGGGCCAGGTCACTGTCCCTCAGACCGTTGGAGGGTCAGACTGCAGGCCCTGGGACGAGTTGGCTGCTAAGCAGGACAGGCAGCGGTGGCAAAAAACACCCCGTGGGCTGGGTAAATGTCCTAGGTGGGCCACATGTGGCTCGCAGGCCCTAGTTTGAGGACGCCTGATTTAGACAATGATGTTTAATGTGATTATTAATACAGTTGAATTAAAATCTATCATAATTGTTACTATTTGCTATTTATTGCTTTTATTCTTTGTTTCTTTTTTGTCTTCCACTCTTTGTCTGTTTTCTTTAGTTTTACACATTTTATATGATTCCATGTTTCTCTCTTGTCTTAGCACATAAGTTATACTTTTCTCTCCTGTCTTAGCAAATAAATTATACTTTTAAAAGTTTTTTTCAGTGGTTGCCCTAGAATTAAAAATTTACATTTACAACTAATCCACTTATGTTTTCAAATAACACTGTACCAACTCACAGTAATGCAAAGTCACAATGCAATTTTTTCCTCCCTTCCCTTGTAACATTTCTGTTGTTTCTTTTATCTATCCACAAACTATAATGACTGAATATGCTGTTCCTGTTTTTCTTTTGAACAAGCTGCTATTTATTAGACCAATGAAGACAAATATTTTATTTTGCTTTCACTTATTTCTTCTCTAATGATCTTCTTTTTTTCATATAAATCAGAGTCACTGACCTCGATAATTTTAAAGAGATCTGAAGAACTTTTTAAAATATTTCATGTTAGGCAGGTCTACTGGATACAAGCTTCCCAGTTTTTGTTTGTTAAGAAAGTCTTCCTTTCTTCTTCACTTTTGGAAGATAATTTTGCTAGGTATAGAATTCTATGTTCTATGCTATGTTGACATGGTATTTTTGTGTGTCAACACTTTCAATATTTTGTACCACTCTTCTGGTTTGTATGGCTTCTCAATCTTTGCTCCTGTGTGGATCAGGTGGGTTTTTCCCCTACTTAGGCTTCTTTTAAGATTTTCTCTCCATCTTTGATTTTCTGTGGTTTGAACATGGTATGCCGAGGTATAGATTTGGGGTGGGGGAGGTATTGATCCTGCTCTGTGTTCTCTAAGCTTCCTGGATCTGTGGTTTGCCACTCCCTCATTTGTTATACCCGAAGCAAGTGGAACAGAGAAACGCCAGCACACTGAGTCCAGATTAAAGCAAGGATCCTTTATTGATCAGCCCAGCTGAGAGCAGGCTCAGGCCTCAAAGTCTCTCAAGCCTTAGAAGCAGTAGTGGAAACCTTTTCTAAGGGGCTTTCAGTAGGGGAGGGGGAATCCTTAATGCAAGCCGAATTTCACAAGAGCCAACACCTGGTGAGAGGAGTCCGTACAAGGGGGAGCTGGGGTTTGGCAGTTACTACTGAACTCTTTCAGCTGAGCTTCCTGTCTTAAAGGGGGAGTGTTGAAAGCCTCTAGCAAGATGGAGCTGGGGCATGACACACTAATTTGGGGGAAATTCTTAGTCTTACTGCTTCAAATGTTGCTTCTCTTCCTTTTTCTTTCTTCCCCTTCCGGTATTCCCATTACATGTTTTCATACTTTTGGTAATTATCTCACAATTCTTGGGTATTTTATTCTGCTTTTCATTTTTTCTCTTTTGAGTTTCGGAAGTTTTTTTTTTTTTTTGGATATATTTTTAATCTCACTGATTCTATCCTCTGCTATGTCCAGTCTATTGATGAGCAGATGAAAGACATTCTTCCTATTACAGGACTTTTGATTTCTAGCATTTCCTTTCGGTCCTTCCTTAGAGTTTTCATCTCCCTGTTTACACTACCAATCAGAGCCTGCCTGTTGCCCCCTTTTCCCGTTAGAACCCCCCAGCGTATTTAAGAGATTTCTTTTAAATTCCCAGTCGGATAACTTCCAAATCTCTGCCATATGAGAATCTGGTTGCAAGGCTTGCTCTGTCCTTCAGACTGTGCTTTTCACCTTTGAACATGGCTTGTAATTTTTTGGTTAAAGCTGAACATAAAGTACTGGGTAAAAGAACGGAGGTAAGGAGGCCTTAATGTTTGTGTGACTAGGATTTTGTGCTTACTGTTTACACCAGCTGTAGGTGTCCAGGCAAAGTTCTCCTTGATGTCTTTGTGCCTCTTCTGTTCTCTGTGAGTTTCCCTGGAGAGTTCTTAAATAAGGCCTGAGATTTGCCGTCCTTCCCATTGTAATCGCTGTTGTTATACGGGAGCCCTAGTGATGAGGAGGTCGAGTAGGAGGCAAGGAGAATTATTTTATCGTCCTGAAACGTGGTAACTCTGATTTACAGGAAACGTGGTCTCTTAGTGAGCCTGTGCCCCTGCCCGGTGACACAGCCATGTGTTTGTTATATTTCCTAAAGCACATGGAAAATTTCATTCAGGGCTACCTACATTCTATGATCTCCATAACTTAATCTGTTTGGAAATATATTTGTGTCATTTTTGTAAATATCCACTAGGAGGCAGATAATGTGTCTCTTATCGACAGCGTAGGTAAGAAAGGATGGGACATTCCGGCAAACATTTAGGAACTCACAGGTTTTCAGCACCTGATAGCGCCACTTAAGGTGAAGGAGCAATCTGTCACTTCTGAGAATTTTTAGACATCTTTATTGAAGTTGAGTTACTTAATTGAAGTTTTCTGGTTTCTGGGAATTTTATCTTTAGGCCATTAGAGGGCGCTCAAAGCCTATTTTTTTCCTCCCTCTCCTTTTCTTTCTGAGCTTTCAGCCTTTGATTGCAATTGCTGGCTTTTATCCTGAATTTTCCTAGATTTTCTTTAAGATTAATGGAAATGCAGGAGATTTCCCCTTCTGTATATACCTTATTAAAGAGAATAAATTGATTTTAAGGTATTTTTTATTTAAGAATATGAAAATATTAATCAGTATCACACTATTTAGACAATAGTTGGCTTGTTTTCATTTTACCCATGCAATGAATAAGAAATTACTTTAGTGATTCTCAAAACTTAAAATGAAAAATAAAAGGATTGTTTTTCTTAAAAGCATGAAGAGTATACATGATCTGATACAACAAAATTATAAGCAACATCTTACTGGCATCTAGTAAAAGTTAAAATCCGGTAAAATTTTTCCTAGCATAAACACTTATATTCCATTTCAAATGAAGGTACCCAAGTTTTGATATAGAGGGCATTTTGTAATTTTGCTCTAATTATTTTCTAGTTTCCATTACCTTTTTCGATGAGGGCTTATTTAAAATTGCTTTAAGCTTTCAATCATATGAGGATCTTATTTTTCCAGTCATTGATTCTAATTTTGTTACGTTGAGATACAAGATTGGGTCTGTATGATGCCCGTTATTTGATATGTGTTACTTATATTATTTTTCTTTTAGAAGTTCACACTGTGAGCACAGACAGGTGTTTGTGTGTGTGTAAAAGATTTCAACTGTGACTTTTCTTGTCTCAAGCCCTCACCAGAAGTCTCACGGCTTGTCAATGTGCAGTCTTAGAATTCTAACATAACATGAGACTGGTTTTATAAAATAAATCTTTACTCATTTCATCGCTGTATGAGATCAGGCTTGTAAATTGGTTATGGAATGATAAAAAAAATCAGAAAAGAAGTATTTTCTTACAAAAAGTTTAAGACTCAGGACATTTCTCTTGCTACCTCATTTCAATCCAAGTAAGGAGCACATGTCTACAGAACCAATCAGAGAACTAGACAGATACTCTCTCGAATTTGGAGATACAGAAATTGGTGACCTGCCTCAAGAGTAAATACAGGTTGACCATAAAGTTCATGTGTAATTCCCTATGTCATACTATTTTAAACTGCAGACAAACTTTATGTCTCCCCTGTATATCCTAAAGGTGAGAGCCTGGCGAAATCGGTCTGCCTAGAAATGGAGGGCCTCTTAAGAGTCTGTTAGGGCACAAGTGGATGCCTAGTTCCCTCAAGATTTTATGGATACTGGAGAAGGAGAAACCACCCAAAACCATTATTTAGGTGATCATATTAGAAGGGGAAGGAGTATTGGCTAAAATTGGATGAGAATGTATAGTTTCTTATGTTGGACTGGACTCAAGTTTTATTCCCTGAAGGTGAGTAGAAGAACTATAAAGCTTGTGGAGATTTCATCCAGGAGCAGAATCCTTAGAAGCTGAAAGATTAGTTGGCTCCTCCTTGTACTTGACAATGACCATCTAGTTCCACACTCCATATTTAAAGACACAAGTGTATCTATATCTTTATCCCTATCTGTACTTATCTCTATATTATATCTACACATACACACATGTTAGCCCATGATTATTAATATTTTTAGAATTTTTATACTTTGCCCAACTTTTGACATTTTTCTACTTTTTCTTAAAATTCTACGTTTTTCTCAAAATTCTTTAAATTTTTCTTTATATAGTTTGAAGCTAATTCTTAAAACTCACATGGCTTCAGAATTATGACGTCCATAAATAATTGTTTATTACAGCCACATAGAAGAAGTCACTTGTCCCAAAGAAATTTCTTGCCTTATAGTGTGTTTTGTTCAACATTAAAGTAATGATAGCAACTTTCTTTCAGTTAGTGCTTGCTTAGAATATCTTTTTCCATCTTTGAAATTTCTCTTTCTACATATTATGCTTTCAGTTCATCTTTTAAACAGCACAGAACTGGATTGTTTTTTATTTTGTACAAGATGAAACTCTGTCTTTTATCTGACAAGTTTAATTCATTTTATTATTATTATTTATAGTATATATTTATTTCTATAATCTTTTGCTTTTATTTCGATTTTTGTTTCTTTCTTATTTTAATTTTAATTTTTTATTTTTTATTTACTTTCTATTTTTCCTTTTCATTAACTCCCGCCCACATACATACACACTGATTTTATTTCTATATTTTATAGATACACTCAATGGAAAAAGTTAATTGTCTTAAAAGTCATACAAAAATTTGTAAAAGTTAAAGCTTTTATGTTTGGGCTCATGATGAAAGGACTAGCCTTCCTAGTCTTAACTCCCACTCCCCAGGAGCAATCTCTTCAAATGCTTTTAGCTTTTTCTTCTAGTAATTATCTTAATGATTGTGAATACATTCTTTATTTTGGACACTGTCTACTGAATTACTATGGTGGTGATTGTCCTGAGAGTTCTCTTTACCATCATCCTGGCAGAGGGTCTCCTGCATCCTGGACTCCCCGTTTCCTAGCTCAGCAGCTGGTTTTGAGAGAAACATTCTTCCATAGATTACTCATGAGGGACGCCTAGGATGCAAGTTCTTCTCAGGACTTGCACATCTAAACACATGTTTATCCCACTCTCACACTTGATTATTTAGCCAGGTATGAGGATATGAAATTCTACATTGAAAATCAGTATCCCTTAGAATCTTAAAGACGTTTTTCCATCGCTTCATACATACGCACACACATACGTGTTAGCCCAAGATTTCTTTTGGTAAGTGCTATGTCATTCTCTACATGATTCTGTGACTTCTGGACACGTTCGAGTTTATCTCTTGATCACCCATGTTCTGATATTTCCCGGTGATGTGCTTTGTGAAGCGGCTTTGTGCTTTTGTGTTTGGGTTCCTGATGCTGCGTGCCCAGTGCAGCATCTCCAGGCTGGAGTTTCGTATCCTTTGATCCTCACATTTTTTTGTATTGTGTATTTGGTCCTTTCCTTTCCTGGGTTTTCTGTTCTCTCTTTCTGATGCTCCTGTTATTTTCAGTTCATAAATTAGCCTTTTAAATTGATTTATCCCTCTTTCCTCTTGCCTGTTAATTTTTTGCTCTACTTTGTGGAATATTTTTTAGACTTTTAATTATAATTCTTCTATTAAAAATGTTATTTCTGTAATCATATTTTTCACTTCTTAAAGCTCTTCTTTATTCTTCATTTTCAGGCAACGTGTGTTTGTATATTCTTGTCCTTCTTTCAATAAGGTAATAGCTTTTATCTTTCATAGAATATTAATCATAACTCTGTTGGAATTATTTGCTCCAAGTTCTTTTTCTCTCAATTTTCTGCACAAAATGATGTGTTAAATTATTTTATTGTTTTTTAAATTATTTTATTGTTCTAGTGTATGTCAGAGGTTTTCCTCTGATGTGCAGTGACTATCGATTGTCTATAACATTTGAGAACAGAATCCTTAAAACCTAACTGGAATTTGTGTATCCATGGGTGGCAATGTTATCTCCCTTGTCAACACTCCCACATGTTAAAGGATTCGTAGTCATTTTATTTTTTATTTGGGGGGGTACTGGTTGGTTCATCTTCTTTCAGAAAGTGTCAGCCCAGCTTTCATCATTCTAAGATCCACGGGACAGAACATGGCTGAGGACGAAGGCAGACCCTCACTCAGCATCTTCTTTTGAGGCTAGCTCCTCACCTTTGCTCTTAGTGTCCTTGACCCCAGAACCCGTCTAGTTCAACTTCTTCATAAAATAAACTTCCTACTTTATGCTGCAGTGGGGAAGGATAGTCATTTTGTTTGCTGGTGGAGTGGTTCAAGGTTCAAACATTTTCATGCTATTATTCAGTCAATCTTCTTATTTTAGAATCTGCCCGCCATCCTGCTAAGGACCACCATCAACAACCTCAACTTTAGAAATACCTGTTGCCTCTAATTCTTTAGCCTTTCCTGGATCCTCTGTCATGAGTCAGATTATTTCTTACTAGCTTCACTCATTAAAGGCTCTTCATTTCATTTTTCCCTGCTTAATACACTCTTCTAATTTATATTCTTTATGTTGTCCATTTTTAGCACGTAGTATCTGCTGTCATTTTCTCTTTTGTTGTTTTCTTTTTTAATGTAGGCTTCTTTTATATTTATTTACTGCCATTTTAATAGGACTTGGAGAGCTAATTATGATAAACCTGGATGTTCAATCTGGCATGTTTATAATAAATCCTACATGTACATTTTTTAACATGCCTACTTGACTTAAAAAGGATATATTTATTCAAATATATCTCCCCCCCTCACTTACCAAAGGAGCCCCAAGTCTCACTCAGTCACTGGCTCTAGAAGCAGAACCTCATCCTGAATGTGGTGTAAGATTCAGAGCAGAGCAACCAACTCCATCCACCTGTCCCTGACACTCCCACAGCAAGACATCTGAGTGGGACCATTTCGTGGCTGCCACAGACTCCTTATTCAACTGTGTCCAATCTGTACTTAACCCTAAAAATTTCAATGACTATGTTTTGTTTCCCCCATTTTATTTTGTTTCAAATCTGCTTATTCTCTTGCCCAGATGTCTTGATTTTTCTCTGTAGCTTTATTTCATCGTTGATCTCATATAATATGAGCCTAATTATTTTTCTCTTTCAGATTGCTTTATTATCCCCAAATCTTAGACATACTACTCTTCTGTTTACTGCTGATTTTCACCTATGGTGCTTCATTTCCTTATGCATTTTGTAATTTTTGGTGTGAGCTCATCTTTAGCAGAAATTATTTTTATTTCTGATGATCCTATGTGGGTTGTGGAAGTAACATTACAGAATACTATTGATTTTTAACAATCTTTGATACTCTAGGGATATCTCTGGACTCTCAACAATTTTTATGGTAAATTTTCATCTGGATGATTGTTCTACTAAATCACTTACATGCATTTTTTTCTGGAGATGTTTTTCTACTGATTTCTCTGGACATTTGTTACCATCTTGGGTCCTGAAAATTAATTTTTCTGGCTTCCTTTCGTGGAATGAGCAACGCTTCCTTTCTTTGTACATAATTCCATCTCAGATTCTAAAGGTGGATAAAAATGTTGACTGTGTCTCTATGTGGACAGTAAGTCTTCCACTTGGAGGGATGGAAGACCGAATCGTGGACTGATCTTCTGCCTCCTGAGCACGGCCTCTGGCTCTGCTGCTCTGACTTTCCACTCCTCACTCTCTTCTCCTGACATCAGGGGGATTGCTCCCACTTTCCATGCTTTTTTCTCTTACGGCATCTACCATCTATGTACACTGTTTTTCTTTTTCTTTCCAGAATCTTCAAACGTTTGTAGCAGGGAAGGACCCTTGTTAGCTGAGGCTACCAAGTTTTAGGAACCAGAGAAGTCCTGCTCTGATTATTTTGTATTATTTGTGTAAGTCCATCCTCTGCTCATCCTTTGATACACATCTTGGAAACTGTTGTTCAAGGTCTCACTTCCCACAGGCTCTTCCAGCCAGAAGTAATCAATCCCCTCTCTGAATAATAACACTACACTATTTAATATCTACCTCTATGGCCTAGCATGGCTGCATTTTAGAATAGCCACTGGATTACCTAGGATTTGCCAAAAAAGGACGTGAATCTGCAGCCAAACATGTAACACAGTACTATCTATAAACACATGGGATGGTGGCAAAACACCCCTTCAAGTGTTATTTATTACGTGTCTTAACGTCTTTTCCATAAAACAAATTATCCATACCCTATCCATAAAATGAATTATCACACTCACTCTACTTACCTTGCAGAAATTTGGGGAGATAAAAAATAGACTGCTTCCCTAGAGGAGCTGTATTAATTTCAGTAAGTTGTACAAACCTAAGATATTTTTATTCCATATTCCATCATTGTTTGTTGAATTGATAAAAAAAATTGGAAGAGATATATATTTTATTTTTTCATAGAAAAGCTGTGACGAACATTTGAAGAGGATGTGGCTTGCTTGTTAATCAGAATGAATCTTTCATTTGAAGGGAAATAGACTTAAATGATGAAAATAATGAACCTAAATCACACACAATACTCTAAGAGAATTCATAAACCAAGAGTATTTCACAAACATACCAAACGCTTATCTTGGTATTTAATTTAAAGTAGCACAGAACAAATCAGAAGATGAATAGAAAAATAACCTAGCTGCCACATCTGATAGGTTAATAGATCTTATTAACCATGCACATTTTTCCTTCCTCTCTTCAGCATTTTGGACATGGTATCTGTGAAAGTGCTCAATGAAGTAAGTCAGTCCTATAAAAGAAGTATTTTTTGAGTATTTGTAAATTAGTGACTAAGAACACAGGATCCAGATCCAGACTGCCTGAGTTTAATGGCTGGTTCCTCCCTTTATTTGTTATGTGACTTTTGACAAGTTATTTGACCTTTGTTTCATCACCTATAAAATGGGAATCATAGTAGTTCTTACTATTAATACTCCTTGTATTAAATGAATTAATACAAGGTCTGAAATTAGGTTCACAAACTTGCCCCTGTGTGCGTATGTTGGCAGCACTGTACAAACAGCTCAGTAAGGTTTCACAAGCTTGATGATATATCAGCGTCTCATAGCTGTGTTTGTGATGACGTGTGGTAGTGTCTTGCCGAGTGGTGTTCATGATTGTTACTGTGTGTTTTTGTGTGACGTTGCCAACATCTTGCATTAGAGCAACAAACATTACATTTCTTGTTAAATTTGGCAACAGTGGAAGTGAAATCAGGGACAAGTTAGTCCAAGTTTATGAGGATAATGCCATGAAGAGAACAGCGCTGCATGGATGGATTGAACATTTTTCTGAAGAGAGAGAAATTGTCACAATAAAGAGAGGTCAGGGTTGCCAGTAACGAGCAGAACCATCAACAACATTGCAAAAATGTGCTGAATTATGTGTCAAAATCATCTGCTTGCTGTGAAAAGCATAGCAGACCAAATAAACCAATAGAGAAACAGGAAAATCTTAATTAAAAATCCTACCATGAGAAAAGTTTGTGCAAAAATGGTTCCAAAGCTCACCAATGAACAGGAGCAAAGGAGAGTTGAAGTCTGCCAAGACCTTTGGGAGAGGCAAGACGATGTTTTGGGCCATGTTATTGCTGGTGATGAAACATGGGTGTGCCAATATGACTCTGTAACCAAGTGTCAATACACAATGGAAGTCAGACAATTTTCCACGATGAAAAAAACTCTTTGTCCTAATCAAGAGTTAAATGATATTGCTGACTTTTTCTGATATCAGAGAGATTTTTCATTATGAATTTGTACTAACTGGACAATCAGTTAACCAAGTTTACTATTTGGAAGAGCAGAAAAGGCTGCATAAAAAAGTTAGACAAAAATGACCTGAGCTTTTCACCAACAATTCATGGCTCTTGCATCACAACAATGCACCTTGCATGGACTGTCAGTGCAGGAGCTTTTAGCCAATAAACAAATAACTGTATTGGAACACCCTCCCTACTCACCTGACCTCGCCCCCAATGATTTTTGATCTGAAAATAAAGGAAATATTGAAAGAAATATATTTTGACGACATACAGGACATGAAGGGTAGTACAACAACAGTTCTGATAACTATTCCAGAAAAGAATTCCTAAATTGCTTTGAAGCAATTACCTAGACACTGGCATTGATGGGTGGGTGGGAGTAGAAATCAAATAAACTTGGCAAACACCTTAATCTGAACCACTAGCTTTAATGCATTTAAAGGAAAGTAAATCTAGCTTTTATTACCCATAGTAATAGAAGGAGCAGTGGTGCTGATAATCAACAACAGAAGATGATCTGAAGTTCATTTCCACTTGGCTTTGAAAAGCATGACATTATCATTCAGGGGCTGATTTGTCTTAGCATGTCTTAACTGAAGTCAATGTTAAAATGACTTTTCATTTTACAAAGATAACAATCCATGGTAGAAGGAAATAGTACACAATTTGGCAAGGGAAAGCCAATCTGGATCATTAAATGGTTGCAAAGAATTCACAAAGTCTATAATGCAGACAGAAAAACATGCATTAGTAAAATCTTTCAAGCAGTAATTCAACATTAGCATAAGACCATTTTTACTGAGAAAGAGGAGTGGAAATCTATGAACCTATTCTATCATAGAATTAAATTAAATTCTTAATGTCAAATGAAGTTAAAACTTATCTTTATTTGACACATGTTAGGTTATAATCTTTGTACTATTGTTATAATACATGCTCTTAGGAGGTGGTTGAAATGAAGATAAAAGAATGTTACAACAACTTGATGTTTTAAACACCATCTAAACTCTTATCTGCTATGGAATAAACAGAAAGCGGTATAGTTTCATATTGAAATAGAAGCTTTCTAATGTTATAATAGTATGAAAGATCAATGACATAATTCAAGTACAGAATAAAAAATTATGTTTAGTTGTCGTTTTTACTACCTTCGCTTAAGTGAAAAATCTTTTTGGAAATATACAATATAATGTTAATATAGGTCTGATCCTCATTTAGAAGATTTGTAAACCTCTATTTATCCCAGATATTTATTTCTCCTTTTCCTTTGACATTTGGTGCAATTTCACTATTAAATAATACAAATTTATATCAATTTCCTACCATAGATATTTTCCACCTTGACCTACTAGAAATTGAAAGATGTCACCAGAGAACACCTTTAATGGTTGAATATTTTTCCTATTTATTTTGACTATGTAAAGTCATAGAATTATTTTTAAATAACAGTAGACACAAACTTAAAATTCAAAAGATAAATCCATTTAAAAATATTTCTTGGTTATAGTATAAATGATAAAGTGCATGAAAAAAAGTGTAATTAGGCATGTGGATACCCAAAATTTGATCAAGCATCTTTTTGTCCCAGTGCAGGAATTATACTGGAGTTGAAGTACATTTTAGAATTAAAGGCATCAAAAGTTGATATGTGATTTCTGAAACTTTTAAGGGAAACCTGTCAACTGGAGACCTATGAACACAGCACTTTCACTCTCATAATAAGCTATTATGTTTCAGACATTTAAACATTCCATTTCTTTTTTTTTCTGTCGGAGGCGTGGAATTCTGAACTCCAGCAGACAATGCGCAGAAACCCAAAGATCAGTGTGTTTCTCAATGATTCTGTTGCTGCCAGTGCTTCCCAGACCGTTTATTTATCGTGAGAAACTTAACTCCTTCAAGCTTTTTAGTCATTCATCCCTTTTGTCCACGTCAAGATGAAGCGGTCTCTTGTTTATAACAATGGAAGACTTGATGATCACATCATCAAAGACACTGGAAGTGCACAAAGTGAGGAGGCCTGTCCCACTGTGCAAATGACCTTCAGCTTGACTGCCACGGCACAGTCCCCATTGTGTCACATGAGCAGCAAGGCCAATGCTACTGAAGACAGCCATCGGACCAGCTCATCCTCTCAAGTGGGAGAATTCACTTAAAATACAAACACAGTCCATGACCATACTCATGGGACATCGTTCACTGTAATAGTTGATGGCAGTTAGCCATGAACATGATTCTCAACCCTGCCTGAAAAGATGACAAGAAACAAAAGGAGAGCATGGGGGAAACAATGAGAGAAGATTGTATTAAAGAACAGTTCTTTCCTGCAATGAGAAGGTATATTCTATTCAGATACAGTTCCTCTTGGGGGTTTGCTTACCATTGCTTTCTTTGTTTGTGAGAATACGGTAGTTTGGGGCACAACTGAATTCCATGTTCCAACTTGTAAATGAGGTCCATTTTCCAAAAAACCTGGATGCTAAAAGCAAGAGGAAAGGGGTGGAGGACAACCATACAATACTTTCTTCCACTTTATAAGAAAATAGCTATTGGAATTAGGCACTTCCTCTATGCTCC
The DNA here is from genome assembly GCA_963574575.1 of Galagoides demidoff. Taxonomy (NCBI): domain Eukaryota; kingdom Metazoa; phylum Chordata; class Mammalia; order Primates; family Galagidae; genus Galagoides; species Galagoides demidoff. Next base: position 62,111 of record CAUYQV010077570.1, read on the forward strand.
ATTTCTACAAAATTATTTTATTTCTCACACGGCATTGTCATTTTGATGTAAATGTCTGTATCCTCCATTAACCTCTCCTGGGCACATTTGATGTCCCTCTCATTCACTGTTTTGTACTTTTGAAAAAAAATTGTAAATCTAGTATTTGGGCAGGGTTAACAAAACTCAGTACCAAGCTATAGACAAGGAAAAACAACTTTTCTTCCCACTCCAGAATAAATGTCTTTTCATCAGAAGCAACCACCATTGGTCTTTATGTGCATGTTCTTTAGGAAGTTTTCTGTGCGTATACAAATGTCTGTAACTTCGTGTGTGATACAAAACCTATTCTGAGCACTGTTTATTTTCTCTTAAGAGCACTTTTTGCAAAGCTTTTCTTGTGTGCCTATGATCTACCTCCTCCTTCTGAATAATATCATGACATTCTTTTTATGGATATGACATCTGATTCCCTAAGAATGGACATTTGGATGGTTTCAATGGTTTGGATTGAATCGACATGGATGGTTTGTTACAAATAAGACTTTAATTAACATCCTGGTTGTGAGGGGAAGTTTGTCACAAGCTAGTTAGTCCCTAGGCCATAAAGGCTTTTAAGAAGGAGGTAGGAAAGAGAGAGGGTGGCAGATTCTAGACCCATTTTAAAGCTGGATGAGTGTTGAGGAGGAGGGGGTTTGTTTCTGGAGGAGTTTACAGAACTAGCCAGCCCTAAAATTACAAGAATAATTTTTCTACCCATACCTTTGAGCTAATATTTAATTGAGTTAAATATTTCAATCTACAGTGCAGACGTAAGGTAACTTTGACCATGGATTCAAGCAATAAGATGGTTATCCCTTCAAATTTATGGTGAATTATAGTTGTTACCCTTAAGTTCTGTTGTCTCTTTGCAGTGGCAGCCAGTTTTGATGTTTAGTGAGCCTGAAGTTGTCAGAGCATCCTTCACCATATACTATAGCAGGGCCTAGTCTTCAAAATGAGATGATGTGTATGTCAATTTGTTCAACAATAGTAACTATTACAGAAAAAAAATATATATATATGCACACATCTATATTTTATAACATAATTTTATACCTTTATTATGTGTAATAAAAAAGGTCTTAAGGCTATGAGTTTGATTTCTTACTGTCTTTGCCCTTCTGCCATTTTTTTTCTTTAGACAGAGTCTCACTATGTCAACCTCTGTAGAGTGCTGTGATATCACAGCTCACAACAACCTCAAACTCTTAGGCTTAAGCAATTCTGTTGTTTCAGCCTCCCAAGTAGCTGGGACTACAGCTGCCCCCCATAACACCCAGCCATTTTCTTGTTGCAGCTGTCATTGTTGTTCAGCTGGCCTAAGCCAGGCTTGAACCTGCCAGCGTTGGTGTAAGTAGCTGGTGCTATAACCACTGTGCTACAGGTGCCCTTTCTGCCATTTTTGATGCAGCAAGATGACCTTCACCGCATACCAGTGCCTTAAGTCTTGGGCTTCCCAGCTCCCAGAACTGTGAAAAATAAATTTCTACTATTTATAAATAACTATGTCCCAGGTATTCAGGCATAGCAGCATGAAACAGACTAAGACCACATTTAAGACAAAGAGAAGAACTCATTTAAAGTATTATTTATTTTTTCAAAATTACTTTTAAAATAAAAATATATTGTCCAGGCTAGTCTTGAACTCCTGACCTCAAGCAATCCTCCTGGCCATCCTCCCAAAGTGCTAGGATTACCATCAGGAGCCTCAGCACCTGGCCTTGTTTTCTTGTTTGTTTTGCAATTTTAGCACAAAATTTTTATACTTTACACATCTCTCTTCCACCCTTACCTCCTAAACACACACACACACACAATTTCCCTCTAATATGTTTTGTCATTTAATTACATATAATCTTGACCAACATGGCCCAGCAAGAGTCTCTTGCGTCTGAAGTGCCCCTTGGAACTCTGGCCTTATTAGCCTTTTCCTAGTAGTTTTTTTTTTTTTCCTATATATTTAACTATTTATAATAATCAGATAGAGAAATCAAATTAAGAAAAGTAGTCTCCTTCTCAAATGTTAATCTTTCTGCCCGATCAAAGGTTTACATCTCATACCTAACAAACGCAAACCATGTAATCTAATCATTTGTAGTCTCTCATTAATCTGAAATTTTAAAAAAGTCCACATCTTAATGCCTAGAAGAGACAAAAATGCAATCACTCTAATTTTTCTGACCTAGACTTGCTACTAAATGCTTTTTTCTTATTATTATTCTACTTTCTGATAATCAGCACTCCCCCCCACCACACACACACACAATTAACTTCTTATGCTACTTGGCACCAGCAAGAGGCTTTGCAAAGATTTTGCCTTAGATGTTTGTCTCTTCAGTAGGGGAACCTCTCTTCATTCTGAGAAGGAAGGAGATGGGAAGTGAGAAATAGAGAGGGTTGGGAGGGGAGAGAGGAAAGATACCGCTCATCAAGGGTGTATTGCCTACACGTTAATGTCTATTACCAGTCACTAAATCTGTTCTACTCAATCTTTTATTAATCTCAGGAATTTTCAAAGAAGAAAATGAAACATTTGTTCATCATATGGAATAGCAATCTACTAGTGAATTGTTCTTTTTTTTTAAATGTTAAAACATTCATAGATAGATTGGAAGTAAACGTTCCAGAGTACTTTGGCGATAAGTATCAGATGCTTTAGAAGTTTGTGCATCCTTTAAGCCAAAAATTCCACTTTTAAACATGTTTTTCCTAGGGAGATAATTAGGGCTAAATAAATAGTACTGTCAGTAGTCAGTACTGTCAATAGTACTGTTATAGTACTATCATATTACTACTGAAAAATTAGAAGCAACATAAATACCTAAATAAAGTAATTAAATTAGTTCTATGGAGAAGAAATCAAATGAACTAATAAGAACCATTACAAATACATCATAGGAGAATATTTAATAACATTTAATGATAAAGAAAAGTATTCTATGAGAAAAGATTTCAAAATAGCACACACAAAACACACAGCATGATCCTTTATGTTGTGTTAAGGAGAAAAAAATGTTATTAGGGCCTATCTCTAGAAGTCAATTTTATTTTTCTTATTTCTGAATTAAAATAATTCACAATGAATATGTGCTGAATTGCTAAATAAAAATAAAATGATTATAAATAGCCATAGAAAGAAATAACAAGATGAACACATTAGGGTTTTTTTTTAATAAGTTCATAACTTCCAACGCATGTTTACTAGTCTTACAACTATTGATTTGAGAATACAGATGGTCCCCAACATATGATGGCTTGACTTAAAGATTTTTAAATTTAGAATGCTACAAAAGCAATACACCTTTAGTACAGACTATACTTCAAGTACCGACACAGCCATTTCTGTTTTTCTCTTTCAGGACAGTATCCAATAACTTATTTGAGGCATTCAACACTTTATTATAAAATCAACTTCACATTAGATGTTTCTGCCCAACTCTAGGCTAATGTAATTGTTCTGAGCACATTTGAGGTAGGCCAGGCTAGGCTATGACGTTTAGTAAGCTAAGTGTATCAAATGCATTTTTTACTTACAATATTTTCAACTTAAAATTGGTTTATGGGGATATAGCCTCATCATAAGAAGCATGAACTCTAAATCACAACTCCTACGATGCATCATCAGTCATAATGTTGTAGGAATATAGAATCAGCTT
>CAUYQV010077571.1:0-14898 GCA_963574575.1 Galagoides demidoff
TTGTGGCGGGCACCTGTGGTCCCAGCTACTTGGGAGGCGGAGGCAGGAGACTCGCTTGAGCCCAGGAGTTAGAGGTTGCTATGAGCTGTGATGCCATGGCACTCTACCCAGGGGGATAGCTTGAGGCTCCGTCTCAAAAAAAAAGAAAACAAAAAAGAAAAAAGACACACAGGTCAGATTATATTGCAGTCTTAAACTCCTCCACTGATTCCCAGTGAACTGAGAGTGAAATCGGGGATCTCTGCCAATGGCTTGGGCCATTGGTAGTCTGGCTGCTACCTAAATTTCCAAATTCACACTATCCCACCTGGATGCAGCTTCCCAGGCTCCCTTTCTGTTGCTTGTAGAGATCCAATTTTTTCCTACTTCAGCACCTACAAACTTGCAGTTCTCTTGCCTGAATGCATTTTGCTAACTCTCTGCATGACTGACTTTATACCTGGGGTTAATTTCTCAGCTCTGGGCTTAAATTTTGTCTCATCAGATGAATCATTCCTTATAACATTGTCTTGGTCATTTTTATTAATTCAACAAATGTATTTGGAGTACCTGTGACCCTAATTTTAGCCAGTTTTCTCTGTATTACATCACTAAGCTATTTATTCCATAGTACTTAACATAATTATTCCTTATTTATGTGTTTATTTAGGGATTTACTCAGTCCCTTCACGAGGCTTTAATTTCAAAGATGCAAAGATTTTGTTGGTCTTATTCACAGAAATGTCCCCAAGATTAAGCCTAGTGTCTAGCATACTATAGGTATTCAACAAATACATTGAATGAATACATTATTTCACCAATATTTTTTGCGAAACATTAGATGTCAGCCATTGATAGTTGCTGAGCACACAGTTTTTGCTATCAAAATTGAGAGGAAGGAAATGTGAAAATTTATTCATCCAATAAGTGTCTTTTAAATATGAAATAAACATTAGGTACTGTCCTATGTTCGATGCTGGAAATACAATTGTGGATAAGGCCTAACTCCAGCCACAGGGAATCTATGTATAAAGAAAAAGAGAAAAAAAAAATTAGTTATATACATATACTCTTAAAAATGGATAAAGTGCTAAATTTTTTGTGTTTATTTTACTGCACTTAAAACATGCAAGGGTGATGAAGATTAAAACTATATTTGAAACTTGCTTTTTGAAGGAGAAGTTTCAGGGTCTATGAAAAGGCATAATAAGAGGACTTGACCTACTGTAGTGGAAAGAAGGGTTCAAGGCGACTCTACTGGAGAAGTGACCCTTACTCTGTGAACAGAAGGATATACTACAAGAATTGTCTAATTGAAGAGAAGTGTGCAAGTTCTAGGCACAGGTTAAAACTTAAATGGTTGAAATGAAAATAGAGCCAAGGCCTGAGTAGCAGTGGTAAATACGGGAAGAGGAAGAGTCTGGTGGCATCATTAGTAAGGAGATTGGATAGTGCTGTGGTGGGAGGAAACCGGCCAAAGCCATCGATTCATTTTCTTTAAATTATTCAAAGGTAAGCAACTCAATTTTGGGATTGGGGAAGATTTTCTGAAGGAAAAATTACATATGCTGAGATAGAAAGAGGAAATGGAGTTGAGCACTGTGAGTGTGAGGGGAGGAGAAGTGACCAGGGCACGGTGTGAGGACATGTGAGCTGGTGCAGAGTCAGTAGGTAATACTATTACTAGTTAGCAGACGGTGGTAGATCTCTGCTGAAAGTCCACTGTGTGCAGCCTGACTCCCCTGCTGGTCCTGGTTGTCTGCTTTTGCCTACAAGTAATTAGTTTTCTTTTCTAATAACAGTTATTCTACAAGGCAATATTTCTTTTGTTTCTTTTTTTGTTTTGTTTTGTCTTTTCCCTCAGGGGATGGAGAGAATGACTCCCCGGGACTGGCAATATATTTTTTGAAGCCAATCCTGCCACTCTTGTCCTCTTCCTTGTTATCTTTAGGAAAAACAAAAATACCTTGTCTGAAAAAAAAAAGTTTTAAAAGGTGAACAGGAGCTAAACTGGAGGAAAGACAGGGAAGGGAATTATTGGCATTCAGATGAGAACATATTGGGCTTGTTTAGAAAACTACTAGTATTATGCGTGTGTGTGTGTGTGTGTGTGCATGTATGAGCACTCGTGTGTGCACATATGTGCAGTTTTATTTGAATAGAAAACTGCAATGGAAGACAGTTTGGTGGATATGAAATAGCCAAGTGAGATTGCATGAATATTAGTTTACCCTGGATGACATGGCGAAGGACCACAAAACTGGGTGGCTTATACAACAGAACTGTATTATTTCACAATTTTGGAAAATAAAAGTCCAAACTTTGAGGGCTGGCTCCTTCTGAAAGTTGTAAGAGAAGGATCTGTCTAGGACGCTCCTCTAGTTGAAGGCAAACATCTTCCTCCTATGTCTTTTCATGTTATCCTCTCTCTGCCTACACTTTTGTGTTCAAATTCTACCTTCATAGAAGGACACAGTCTTATTAGATAAGGGCCTACCTTAATGATCACACTTTACATTCATTACCTCTGTAAAGATTTATCTTCAAATAAGGCTACATTCAGAGTTTCTGGGAGATGGGATTTCAACATATGAATTTGAGCACGCAATTCGACTCATAACAGTGCGTCAAAGTGTTTTTGTGAATTATAAACTGAATTATAAATTAGCCATTCATATTATTACATCTTTCTCTGGATGTTCAGGGATCAAAAGACATTGGATGAGAATATGCAATTTCAAGGAAAAATTCATATTCTTAGACACTCATATGATAATTCTGTTATAGGGGCAGAATAGAATTGTTAAGAGGTGCTTTTATGAGTCATTTATTGGGTAGAAAGAAGCCTTTTAAGTTCACACCTAAAAGTCAAGGAGAAATAGAGATGATACCATATTTTTAAGGAAGGTAGAAAAAGAAAGACGTACATATGAGTGCCACATGGTGGGAGAGCTGGAGTGAAAGATAATGGGAGACCAGGATTAGAAGATAAAGCAGGGGAAAATATACATCTCCTATGGAGATTATTATATTGCATATTTTTTGTATTGAAATGATTTATATTGTGCCATGTTAACTTTGTAACAGAGCAAAATAATATTTGAAATTGTAATGTTTTGGGTATGCATCCATTTAAAAATGATAAGTTATGGTCAAGATTCTTCTGGAAAACTGGACAAACAAGAGAGAGAGAGAGAGGGACAGGTATCCAGACATAAGTAATTGGCTTACATGATTACAGAGGCCAGGGAGTTCTACATGCTCCCATCTACAAGTTGGAAACCCAAGAAAGCTGGTGATGGAGTACAAAGGCTTGAGAACCAGAAAGTCAGTGGTGTGAATTGCAGTGTGAGTATGAAGGCCTGAGAAGACTGATGTCCTAATTGGAACAGTCAGGTAGAGAACAAATTCAACCTTCCGCTGCCTTTTTGTTCTGTTCAGGCCCTCAACAGATTGGATGCTGGCCACTCACAATGAGAAGGGCAGTCACCTTTACTCAGTTAAGCAACTGAGATGCTAATGTCTTTTCAAACAGAAAATGCCATCACATACATACCCAATTATGGTTTTTAACTGGTATCTGGACATCCTATGGCCCAGTCAGGTTGCTGTAAGATTAACCACTATCATAGATAAAAGTACCATAGTTGGACAGTGTTATAAGAATGTTATTTTATAAGATAAAAACTGAAGATCCTATCCATGGATTTAGGGTTAGAAATCAAAATAGTGAAGATTTCCTCTTGATATCATCCTATTATAATTACATACCAACTAATAATGGTCAGTTATATCTTTCATATGACCATTTCCTTTTCACATAGTTATATGATATTTCAGCATTGAGCACAGTGACTTGCTGAAGATGCTACTCTTCATTTTGTGCTTTGAAAACATTCAGATGAACATATTCTTTCTGTGTCACTTTGACACAGTTTTGCAGTTGTCTAAAGTTTCTTTCAACTCTGCCTTCTTTCCATTCTATTTTTATGGCACTCTAACGCAGACCATTGCCTACACTAAACTTAAACTATCATGCTTGTTCCTTACCTTTCCACTGTCTTATGTTTGAAAACAATTCATTCCACCTTTTCTTTTAATAAGAAACTATATTCACTTTAGTATGTTTATCAGAGTAATTCACGGTATACCAAAGGCACACAATAAAAAGTAATGACACCTTGTGTAGAAATATAACTAATGTGTAAGCATTATTTCTTTCAACAAATATTTGTCTCTTCCTTGGAGGCAATCACTTTTAACCATTAATATTTTAATTCAATAAATTTCAGTGCTTTTGAAAAATGAAAAACTTTTAGATTTTAATCAATTGACACCTTGATAAGGTAAATAAACAATTGTTTACTTTTTTCAACTCCCCTTTCTTTTCCATTCTTGCTGGTAGTGTTTTAATTTTTTTCAACTCTCATTTGGAAAACTTTGTAATTTAAGTAATATGAATATCAACAATCATTTTGTATTTCATTAACCATCGACATTATCATTTAATTCACAACTGTAGAGTTTGAAGATAGTAACACCACCCTTATCTACCTCATTGCTAAAGTAACAAAATTCAACCATATTTGCATTTGCTATTCTTACATTGACATTTTTTGATATCCATGTTTTACTAAAATAATCTTGACAAATGTTTGTGTACTAATTAAAAAAGCTGTAAATCAATAAATATGTTTGTATGATTATGACAAGTATTTCAAAGCCAACTATTACAATTCATTTCTTTTAATGTATATTATATTTTCTTGGGTTCTAATTGTCTTCTATTTTTGCATGATCTCATTTTCTCTAGAATTTTTTAAGGTTCGTTCTCAACAAGTTTGAGTTGAATAACACTGAAACAATAATAATAGTTAGGTGACTGCTGCCCTGTAGAAGCTGAAATATAATGGGAGCTGAAGTGACAGTAGTGGCAGGAGGATCAGTTCAAATCAATCATTATTATGGGTAAAAATGCTGAAGCACATGCCTTCCATATGGGGTATCAGAAGCATTGTTTTGCATGGAAAGCATTGCACCCTATCAATGCATTTTTTTGTCACACAAATTCACAGATGAGATATAATAAAACCACATTAAGACACAGAAATTTTACAATTGATAAATGTGGCAAGCACAACACAACAATTTAAGTTTATATCACATTTTTATTGGATTTCTAACAGCTGCACTAAGATTTTTTATTAGCTTTATTTTCAGTCATAGGAAAAAAAATCCCTGAATTATAGTAAAGGGAGTGCTTTTTATAACATGAATCCTTAATAGACAATAATTAATTGGGGCGTGTTTTTGTTGGGGACATAGTAGCTTGTATTTGTAGAGGATGACCTTGACATGGTTTGTGAGGGCTCCAAAGCAATTACTAGAAAATCCGAGATGAAAAACAATGGCAAAAAGAAGAGAGACTTGCTTGAATTAGTTCAAATCACAGACATCGCTCAGGAACAGTAGATGACAGTTAACTTTTAATGAGGGAAGACACAGGGTAATTAAATCTTGACATAAAATTATGAAGGAAAATATCAGGTAACAATCTTGCTAGGCAATACAAAAGAAGAAAAGACATTTTCTGAAAACTTGCCTGATGCTCTGTCATCTGAAACTATTCTTTATGAGTGCAGGGTGAAGGTCAAGGAGGTATCTCAACTCCATCAATCCTTTGGACAGTTACAAATGACCTTTCGCTATCCATAAGACATTCAATATTCTGAATTGGAGGGATACATTTTTCTGTGTTTAGAAAATGGCAAAATTGAAACCTTTCCTATTGTAGGAGGCACACTTCTGTGGGCTCTCTTGGACAGCCTGTTCATTCCCAAAGCTTGTTGAGGCTATGATCTTATTTGCATTAACTACCTCATCTAGAGAAAACCATGCATTTGATATTGTCTATCCAAAATGTTCTTCTTGCTGAATAACTTTTGCTCAAACGTTATAAAACCTAATATTGGCCTATTAGAGAATGACACCTCCTATAAATTATTCAAATAATTTTTAACTTCTGAGAAATAATCCATGAGTTTTGTACCTACATCAGGAAGCTAATAAAGAGAATGGAAACAAGATTTTAATGCCTGAATTTTTTCCCTGATGCTCTTAGAAAATAGTTATTTTTGAAATAACAATGAAAACGTATAAGAAAAATGTTCAGTTCAGAACTAAGATTTTTATACTACTTGTTTTTTCTTAGTTTTTCTTATAAATATCATAATAATCAAGTAGCTACCAACTTATGAAATGTATAACAGAATAGCCACTGTTTACACTACACTTATCCTATCCTTATAATTTATATCATACTTATGAATAAGCACCCTGTAACATGTTTTTATAAAATCATAAGCATTAAAAATGCACCCGACCCCAGTTCAAAGAGTAATTATTTACTTAATTAATTAGTTACATTATTTCATTTATTATTCATTTAATACAAAATATGAAAATGTTGGAATGCTCTGATTCTGTTCTCAGTACTGAGAATATAGCCAGAGAACAAGATAGACAATACCTCTGCTTTTGTGAAGTTTCCTCTGTGTAGAGATGACTGAGCAGAAAAGTAAATAACTAATATAATTCTGAATGCTCCTAACTCCATTTGAGAATTTAAAAAAAAGAAACCAAAGTAACAAGATATATCGGTGTCAAGCTCCAGCAGAGGAATGCATTTTACATAGCATGGTCAGGGAAACTTTGAATGAAGTGTGTATTTTTGCTTGGAAGGCTAATAGAATTGAGAAACAAATATTTGTCATTTGACTAGTAATTGATTATGGTTATGGTCACTGATTCCATTTTTCCCTAAGCCATTTGTCTAAGTGAACCATTAATACTGATATTTTTACCTGTTATTATTATTTGTTCTTCTTAAAGGGAAAGGTAGCTTTTGATAATCAACTAAACTTAAAGACAGTCACAAAATGCACCTATTCCTTTAAATTCATTACATTTATAATACAACTGTAAATAAATCAGGATTTTTGGTAATAATTTTCTAAGTTTAACTTTGGAAGACGTTGATACTTCAAATGAACTTTTTCATTTTCTGAATTCTGTCTTTAAGCTGGGCATGGTGGTGATACTTGATATCCCAGCCCTTTGGAAGGCTGAGGCAAAAGATTCACTTGAGACCAGGATTTGAGACCCACCTGAGCATGAGCAAGACCCAATCTCTACAAAAAAGAGAGAAATTAGCCATCTGTGGTGGAGTGGCCTGTAGTCCCACCTACTCAGGAGACTGAGATGGGAGGATCACTTGAGACCGGGAGTTGGAGGTTGCAGTAAAGGATAATGAGACCACTGCACTCCAGCCTCGGCAACAGAACAAGACCCTGTCTCAAAAAAAAAAAAAAAGTCTTTATGTTTTTTTGTAAATTATAGAAATTCTTGGGAAATTGTTATAAAAATTTCCCAAATTCCATCATATTTGTACAAAAGAGTGTGTATTGTTTTTTAATATTCTTTTGTTTTATGAAAATTATATGATATTTATGTCCCCCACTTTTAGATTTGTATATGATATTATAAGTTTCCTTCCAAGGGGCAGAGAATAATATTTATTGGCCAGTAAACTAATACCGACAACTAGAGATAACCCAAAGAGAATTGATAAGGTGGAAAAAAAAAAAAGAAAGAAAAATGGTGTACTGATGATGGTTGATATTTTTTAAAAATAAAAGTAATTCTAAAATTTAGTGCAGAGAAAATAAGTTTATGATAAGTTATTATTAGTTCTATTCAAAGTGTACTTGGTTTCATGTTAGTTGACCTGTAGGTTTTGCATAAGTAGGAGTGTAGTACTGTTATTGTCTTACAGAGAGCAAACCATTTCAATGCTAAATTAAATCTAGTTAAGAAAAAAACCGTTTAGAATTAAAAACTTAATTGTAACAAGATCTTCTGTTTTCAACATGAACAAGTACTTTATTAACTTAGAAATTCCACTTGTAAAATTGACTTCCAATGTGCACGTAATGGCTTTGAATTTCATGCTTGATAAGCTGAAATGCAAAATATCTTATTGCCAAACCAGAGTCACGGCAGTCAGAAACCCCAGCCAGTATCACGCGTTCCTATTTAATTCAAGGGTAGAAGTCACAAGGTGGAAGCAACGTAGGAAGAGATCTGGCATCTCTAATGTTTCGCCCCCCTGGTTCTATCCAGCTGTAGCGGATTCACTGATGAGCCTGTGAGATCTTTATTGATGCTTGAAGCTACATTACTTGGATTGAAGGAGCTGTATGGTTTGAAATGTCTCCGTTTTGTACTCAGTTACATAGCTGCATAACATTTTCCAGGAAGCCATGTGGATTCAAAGCTTCCAGGTTTGCACACCATTGATAATACCTAGCAGATACATCCTGGTGTATTGAGAGATAAAGATTCTCCTGTTAGCAAACACCAACTTTTCTTTTACTAGAAGGTCCCTTATTCATCTTTTAGAAGATTTGACTTTATTAAATTTTTGCCATCCCAAGGCATCATACTTCTGCCATTTCCAGTTAGGACAAAAGGGGAAAACAGAGCTTCAATTTATTTCCCATACAAAGAAATGCTACACTTATTTTAAATTATTCATTTCAGGTTCATATGCATTGGTGAAGGAGTTCCTCTACCCTGGAATCCTGTGGAGCATTTTCACCAGGCCACACTTGCAAGATGGTAGCAGAAGTTTTGTTTTGCCACACTCCTCTTGCTCATCAACAGAGAACCCTAGCTCCATCTTCAAATAATAAGGATCATTTATAATAGATCAATGAAAATTTATCATTGAAATAAATCACAGAAGCAATAGTTTCGTTACTTTCCTATATACTGTATTCTACTTCAAATTACTAAAAAGTAAAAGGGACAAAATGATTATCTTCAGCTACATTTCTTTGTAGTTGAATACAACCTAAAAGAGAGGAAATTTTTGGGGGGGTTAAGGGTTCAACCCTACAGTCACACTGCCTGGATTAAAATCTGACTTTGTCACTTACATAGATAGGATGTTGAAAAACATATTCAATCTCTATTTGCTTCCATTCTTTCTACTGTAAGTTGGCAATTATAATTATACTTTCTTCATATTATTGTTGCAAGAATTAAGTAATATATGAAAACTGAGAAACAGCTCCACCTTAAAAAATCAGTTCAGTCTTTTGAGTTGTGATTGTGCTGTAATACTTATTCAGTTTTTCTATTTTAATACACAAGTAGCAGGATGCAATTATACTTGGTTAACTTATTTCCTTGTCATTTACATGTTATTGTTTGTGTTTCTTAAATTTTCATTTTATGTTTCCATCGTATGCTATAGTTCCCACTAACAATAATAGGTTATATTAATTGAAATATAATCTTCTTAGATTAACAAATATACTAATACAACCACCAAATGTTATACGATATCATATAATACCAAATATCGTGTAATATATGATATATGATAATACATCATATGTCATAACATGACATATGTCAATATCAAAGTATATCATATTATATTGTATTGTTATATTATTATATTATGTCATATTATAATATGAACAGAATATAAATCTTTATTAGGGATTTGCAAAAATATATAGGGGAAAAATATGGAAAATGACATTTTGTCCTTTTATAACAGAAAAATTATGATCTAAGGATTTTTTAAATTTTGCTGGACATGAGTTTAATTATTCATACTTAGTTTGTATTTCTGGAGTCATGATATTGACTGAAAAAAGTCCTCCAACTCAGTTCTAATGGAGCAGAAATCACTGACAAAGGACCTGTCTCCAAATGAAGTCCCCAAATTGCTTTACTAATAGCCCATTTGGAAGATACCAGTAGAGCTTTATAGCTTGATTTTAGTATGAAAAGAAAGAGTAAATATTGTGTATAAGAAACAGTCTAAATTCTAGTCACAGCTAATGTTAAGTACATTTTTTAGGTTCCAATAAAGTTCAAGATTTTGCTTTTGCAGTCTCAAAAAGTGTATGACTGATGGAAAAATCCTATGCTAGTTTATAAAATGGATAAAATATAAACATTTCTTTATGACATTGATATTGCCAGGAAATTCCATTTCTAAGATATTGCCTACAAGTGACATATTCTAATAAATACAGCATCTTAAAATGACTGAATCTATCATTTGAGAGCCAATGCATTATGTTTTTAATGGTGACTGTTATATATCAACATTTATTAAGAAGATAAGAAAATGTCTTTATCAATGACAGGTTAACTCTTCCAATATATTGACTCTGCCTTTCACTCTCACAGTGGTTCTCAACCTATAGGTCATGACCCCTTTGTAACAATGAAAATACATCGTGACATTAGGAAGGTTGAGAACCACTGCTAGAGGAAAAATACTCAGTGGTACATGTACTAGTTAACTGTTGCTGCATAACAAATAACAACACATTTGGCTCCTTAAAATACATCACTTTATTGTCTTACACTTTCTATAAATCAAAAGTCTGGGTGAGGCTTGGCTGAATTCTCCAACTAGGGTCTCAGAAGGCCACAATCAAGGTGTCAGCTAGACTGTGTTTTTACCTGAAGGCTTGGATGAGGAAGAATCTGATTCTAAATTTATTCAGGTTATTAGCAAAATTTGTTTCCTTAAAGATGGATAATTGAGGTCTCAGCTTTTTTGCTAGCTGTCAGCAAGGGACTTCTCTCAACTTCTAGAGATTATTCCCAGGTCATTGGCAGGTGGCCCCCTCAAAACATCATCTCCTAACAGGGGCATTTGTTACTTTAAGTGTTATCAGGAGAATTTGTCTACATCAAGTACACCAAGAAAATGTATGCACAAAAGCTTTAAATATGCATAAGGTCATGAAAATCATCGTCAAGGCTGTCAGTTTTATAAAGGCCAAGGGATTGATTCATAGCCAATTCCCGGAATTTTTAAAAAGTATTGATACTGACTGTAGGGACATCATATGCTTTTTACAAGTAAGATGGTAAAGTCTAGGCCAAATATTGAAAATATTTTATGATTTGCAACATTATCAAGTTTTTGTTGTTCTCCTTCTTGAATAAGTTATTATTAAACTGAGTTATTGGTCCTGGTTAGACTAAAATATACCATTGATGGATAAGTGGGGGGCTTTCTACAAACTATTGTGCTTTTTGTGTATATCAGGTAGTGTGCTAATTATTTTGTCCCTTACTTCTATTAAGCCATTCAGTAGTGAGAAGAGCCAGGTCTCACATCATGACTATGAAAGCTGAAGCTTGGAGTTGTTAAATAACTTGTAACAGAAAGTTATAAATTTCTGAGTAGCAGACTTAGGATTCGTTCCCAGAACATTCCTTCTTTCTCCAGAAGCTATGGCTGTTAACTGCTAGACTATATTTCCCCCCTCAGGGAAGATACTTCATATTATTTTCCAAAGTATCATAACCCTACATAGTATCTGGCACAGAGTAGGTGTTCAAATAATTTGCTAAAACAAGATAGTAATCTAAGTTCACGCCTGTTATAATAAACACTAAAAATATATATTTATTTTTTATAATAGAAAAAATGTGGGTATTCTATAACAAAACTACTTCAGATATTTGTTAACTCTTCATAGCTACGTAAGTTGTAGATAATTGACTTACAAAAGAGAATCGACTTATTTTCACGAACTGACATTATCATGAATCAATGCCATGAAGATGGATTATGTATGATATTCATGTTTAAATATTTTGAAATATATTATCCAAAAATACAAGGCCAGGCCTGGTGGCTCCTGTCTATAAGCCTAGCACTCTGGGAGGCCAAGGCAGGTGAATTGCTTGAGCTCAGGAGCTTGAGACAAGCCTGAGCAAGAGCCACGACCCCCTACTAAAAATAGAAAAACTGAGGCAAGATGATCATTTGAACCCAAGAATTTAAGTTGGTGTGAGCTATAATGCCACGGTACTCAAGTCAGGGTGCCAGAGTGAAAATCCATCTCAAAAAAAAAAAAATTACAATAATGTAGTACACACTTAAAATTCCTAAGACTGTAGAACTCATGTTGCATTTTCACCACAATAAAGTGAAATTAAATAAAAAAACATAGCTATTATATGGGAAAATTAATGCAGGTCTTTCACTTGCAAAGGCTTTCCAATTTACTTTAATATTCAAAAATTTACTATGATATATTTTATGCAGGTTTAGTAAAAATTTACAGTTACCAAATTCTACATACCCACTTCAAATCTGTACAAATTGTTGACATGGTTTAAATATAACAAAGTCTTTTCTGTGCAAAAATTTCCCCCTTCACTTCCCACTGAAGTCTTCATTTTTTCTCACTCATCCCAGTAGTAGTAGCATGTGTTTCCCCAATATGTGAAGCTTTTACACAAAGCTTTTCATCCCTTTCCATTGATCCATTTCAAATTCTGCTATTACAAATATATTAATTTTCATTCGTGATCTTTTAATATCCTATTAAATATTTGTCTATTTTTGATGTAACATATTAATAGAAAACTCAGCCCCCTCCCCATAATCCTTCTGTTGAGCTGAGATTGGGACACCAATCATTTTTAGTCATGAAAACCCCTCCAAGTATATGATTGGAAAACTTTATTTTTTCCATATGTAAGTATTTATATATTTCTGACATAAATATATCCTTTTTTGATATTTACAAAGTTGCTCTGGAAATGTAAACACTTTAAATATTAGCCCTCATGACACTATGTATTCTTTCAAATTGCACAGTTTCTTTTTTTTTTTTTTTTTTTTTTAGTTTTTGGTTGGGGCTGGGTTTGAACCCACCACTTCTGGTGTATGGGACTGGTGCCCTACCCCTTTGAGCCACAGGCACCTCCCTGCACAGTTTCATTTTTATTTGAGAGTCTGAAGACATTAAGCTCTTCAATAAAGGGAAGAGAATTAGACTTTACCATGGAATGTATAAATTGTAACCAGTCCATAATGGACAATGATGCAAAGAACACCAACTGTGAAGATATTCATAAAAATAATTATTTCAAATAAAATTTAAAAGCAAACAGTCTCTACTCCCAACAACCTGCTTTATAACAGCATTTTCATCTTGAATGCTTAATATCAAAAATGCAAAATTTTAAACTAATTCAAATCATTGGTTAAAAGAATTGCCAAAAAAACAATATGTACAATTAAGAAGAACATGCTAATTCCCGCCACCTTATTAGTCGCCTGCCCGAAACTTCAAGTGAAATAAATTGGTCTATGTTAAACAGCAATAGTGGCAATAAATCTTTCCTTTTTGTGAATAAAATCATAAGTTATTTTATTTATTTTTAAGTTTAATTGACTTGTATATTTCTTTGCTTCATAGTGATATTTTATGTACTTTATTAGTTATGGACAATATAAATTGTATCTGTTTTAGGTCAATAGTTTCATCAAAAAGTGGCTTAAAGGGGGGTAAATTGCACATGTCTTTACACAGAAAAAAAAAACAACAGCATTTAAATTGTGTTAAAATTGTATGAACAAATAAAAACGAACCAAGTAGTGATACCTGCTACAACATGCATGAATCTCATAAACATTATGCTAATTTTAAAAGTCATCCATGAAAAGAACATATTTTATATGATTTCATTTATTTGAAGTGTCCACAAAAAGGAATACTTAGATTAGAGACAACACAAATATGTGATTGCCTAATGCTGAGACTAGAAATAGAGGGTGACTATAAATGTAATTTTTAGGATGATGGAAATGTTCTAAAATTAGATTGTTGTAATAGTTATACAACTCTAAAAATAGGCTAGAGTTCATTGAATTTTACATTAAAAAATCAGTTACACGGTATATAAATTACATTTCATTAAAAGGCATATAAATACTTCTATACCCTGGGCAGGGAAATGTGTATATATATATATATATATATATATATATATATATATATATATATATGCTATAACTGAATAAAGGCATTAAAGGGATAGCAACTGTGGAGATAATTTCTGATGTAGAAGATAAGAAAAAGACTAGTATTTGAATATCATTTTTCTCTAATTATCATCTTTCCTCTTAATTCATACTTGGTCATATTCTCAACTGGAAATGCTGACACTGAAATCACAGGTGAACACCTTGATGCTAGTGAGTAGAGATCGAATCTTAATGATTTTAAATTGAAAATCCAATATTTAACACCTGATAATCATTGAAAATGCAGAACTATTTAAAAATTGTCACAATTTTTTATTTATAAAAAATACTTTAAAACTTCCAATACCCCAAGATGTCATATTGTAGCTATTAAAAAAATGTTTTATGTAGAAATCTTAGGATATTAAGGTAAATAGATGTGCTCATACGAGGTAGATACTGCAAGACTGAACACATTCTATACTTGGGTTATGAAAATTTACATCCTTGTTTGCCCAAGTGGGTTAAGTTAGACAGAATTGATGACTAGAAGACAGAGTGGATTAGAAACCGATGCCCTATATGGAGTTGTGAAGGCACCTGATTAATGTTTGTGAAGTACTTTAAATTTCTCCAACTTGGTGTCCCATAAATATAGAGTCCTGGATCCAATTGTACAGGAATGCAACTTTACATTGAAGAAATTACTTACTAAAATACGGTAAGTTATCTCTTCCCCAAATATGAAGTCTCCTATGCATTAAATGTATTGAAAGTGATTATTTACCAAATGTCATTCCAAACCTTTGAAGTTAATCCAATTCACATGGGAAAAAATGTGCCTATCTAGTGACTATTGACATCAGTTAATACCTTTTTTTCATGTAAAATTTATACTAAAATTATTTATGTTAATAGATTTGTGGGCTCGGCGCCTGTGGCTCAATCGGCTAAGGCACCAGCCACGTACACCTAAGGTGGCAGGTTCGAATTCCCAGCCCGGGCCCGCCAAACAACAATGATGGCTGCAACCAAAAAATGGCCGGGCGTTGTGG
>CAUYQV010077572.1:0-90346 GCA_963574575.1 Galagoides demidoff
GATGGAGCTGGAAAATGTTCTTTTTAGCAAAGTATCACAAGAATGGAAGAAAGAGTATCCAATGTACTCAGCCTTATTATGAAACTAGTTCATAGCTTTCATATGAAAGCTGTGACCTAATTATAGCTTAAGAATATGGGGAGGGGGAGGGGAAGGAAAGGGGAGGGGGGTGAATGGGTGGAGGGAGGGTGATTGGTGGGATCACCTCTATGGTTTATCTCACAAGGGTACAAGTGAATCTTTCTAAAAGTAGAATATAAATGTCTTGACACAATAACTAAGAAAATGACATTAAGGTTATGTTGATCAGTTTGGTGAAAATATTTCAAATTGTATATGAAAACACCACACTGTACTTCATTATTGCATTAATGTACACAGCTATGATTTAATAAAAAAAAAAAAAAAGAGTGTAGCTGCAGCTCGGCTCTGCCTATTGTCACCTCACCATGTGGGAAGGCAGACCCATTGTTGTCAGATCATCTAGTTTTTTTCAAAAAGTATGAAATCTTTATTTTTATATGAATTCTCCTAATTTGTAAACATCAACAACAGTTTTTAAAATTTAAATATACAAGGCTGAGGCCGGATGTGGTGGCTCACACCAGTAATCCTAGCACTTGGGAGGCTGAGGCATGTGGATTGCCTGAGCTCAGGAGTTCAAGACCAACCTGAGCAACAGCAAGACCCCCATCTCTACAAATTGCCAGGCATTGTGGTGAGCACCTGTAGTCCCAGTGACTTGGGAGGCTGAGGCAAGAGAACCACTTGAGCTCAAGAGTTTGAGGATGCTGTGGCTCAAACCGCTAAGGCACCAGCCACATACACCTAAGGTGGCGGATTCGAATCCAGCCCAGACCCACCAAACAACAATAATGGCTGCAACCAAAAAATAGCCGGGCATTGTGGCAGGCACCTGTGGTCCCAGCTACTTGGGAGGCTAAGGCAGGAGACTTGCTTGAGCCCAGGAGTTGGAGGTTGCTGTGAGCAGTGAAGCCATGGCACTCTACCCAGGGTGACAGCTTGAGGCTCTGTCTCAAAAAAAAGAGAATGCTGTGAGCTGTGATGCCACAGCACTCTACCAGGGGCACCAAAGGGAAACTCTGACTCAAAACAAAAGGGAAAAAAAAACAGTAAAAATGGGTATAAGTTTCAGATAAGTCCAGGTCCTCTATGCATGTATTTTAACATCAACTTATGTTAATTCAAATATTTGCATTTCCTTAACAGCACTCAGCATTCAAACACCAATTCCCAACTTCAATAAATCCCGTATGCTTGATACATATACCTTAATTTCCCGTCAAGAGATGATGTTATGAGATTTGAAGTCAGAAGGCTTATGTGCAAATCCTAGCTCTGTCACATCCTGGCTGTTATCTCAAGCAAGTACCTACCTCTCTGAGCTTATTTCCTCATTTGTGAGCTAACTATATTTTGAGGATAAAATAATAAAATTCATACAAAATTTATTTGCAAATAATAAGGCACCATCCTATAAACACCTAGTTAATAGAAAGAATTTTCTTCCTTATTTGTAATCTTCTTTGTAATGTCTTTTTAATTTCACAAAAGAAGGTATATACAATAGTAGTAAATACTCCTAAGGGATTCAAACACAGTTCTTTTTTCAAAAAAAATTTTTAAATTTTCACAGACCACTAGAGCCAGAAAAACCATAATAAAAGGGCAATAGTTGATTGAGCTTTTTAAAAATTAATTTAGGTTCACAAAGAAAAAACATACAAAATCATGTACAAGTTCCTGAGGCCACTTTTTTTTCCCCAAGAATGGTAGTTATGTCACCACCCTAGGGACTACCATATTGGACTTTGGGTCAAAATTAAACCCCAGAACACTGTCACATGAAATGCCTCTAAGTAGGATATCTCCCTCATGGAATCAATTTATGTTTTTAGTCGAAAAATGCAGAGATGTGTCGGTTCAAGCCTAAATCCCATCCTGCCAATGTGTTCCACAGTAAGGGTTCTGTCATTTAATGAAAACATCTGCTTCTTCTCCAAGTCTGAAGCCAACTTTTTGGAGATCCTAAATAGATGTCTTCAACTATAAGTTCTGGAGAAATCATCTCTGATTCTCTTAAATAAGCAGGGGAAGTTTATTGAGACAGAGTTAGAAATTCAGAGGATTGGAGTATGCCTGGTTTATTGGGCTATGAAGAGATAGAAACCATCATGTGAGGGATGAAAGAAAGAAGCACAGTTATCTTCTAGCAGGAATGGTTTATTTAAGAAACTCCCACCACCACCTGATGCCCCTGCCCCTGCCCCTGCCCCAGGTCACAGATGCTGCCTCCATCTTGAATGGACACTAAAATCCCTTCACCTTGCATCTGATTGACCAAGACCCTGCCACATTTTCAAAAGTCAGGAATTGGGGAAGGGAAAATCTCTTTTGATGGCCTTTTACCACCAATAATGAGAAGCTGGGCACTGAACACTATATGTACATATCATGAAAACACACACACAATGGGGAATTTCCTCAATATAGCACCTAGGGTTGAACACCGGAAAGCAAAAAATATCAAGGTTCGCAAGTGGAGAACTTTTTTAATGTTTTAGAATAACATAAAACAAAAATTGATATTCAGAGAATACATATTGCTATAGATATATCTGTTGGTCATAACCAGCATCTGTTCTGATTGATCTTTGTTGTCAAATACTGTATTTTGACTATCATCTTGCATTTAAAGCTATATGAAGCAGGTTTTTTTTTTTTTTTTTTAGAGACAGGATCTCACTGTGTCACCTAGGCTAGAATGCAATGGCACAATCGTGGCTCATAACCTCCTGAGTAACAGAGATTACAGGCAGGCACCAGTGTGCTTAGCTATGTTCCCAGGCTGGTCTCAAACTCCTGGCCTCAAGTGATCCCACTTCAGCCTCCCCAGTCCCTGGAATTACAGGTGAGAGTCACTGCACTCAGCTGAAGTAGATTTAATTAAACTGGATGAAGATGGTAATATAATTTTCAGCCAAATAAAAGAATGTGATTATTTAAAAAACAATGAGATGAATTCTCTTTTGTGAATTACAAATAAGCTGTAAAAGTAATTCCAAAAGAAGGGTCCAGAAATGCTTTGATCTTTGGTAGTGGCACTGGAATAAAGAGGCTAAAGTGAGGATATCTTGGTTCTGGTTCTTTTTTTTTTTTTGAGATGGAGCCTCAAGCTATCCCCCTGGGTAGAGTGCCATGGCATCATAGCTCATAGCAACCTCCAACTCCTGGGCTCAAGCGAGTCTCCTGCCTCCGCCTCCCAAGTAGCTGGGACCACAGGCGCCCACCACAACACCCGGCCATTTTTTGGTTGCAGCCATCATTGTGGTTTGGGGGGCCCAGGCTGGGGATTCGAACCCGCCACCTTAGGTGTACGTGGCTGGTGCCTTAGCCGATTGAGCCACAGGCGCCGAGCCTCTTCTTATCTTTTTATTAGTACTCCCTCTGATAGGAATGTTCTTTCCACCGAATTCCATGTGGCTGATTCCTCTTAGTTCATAAGATCTCACTGTAAATATCATCTCCTTAGAGAAGTCCAGCTTGATAATCCAATCTAAAGTAGCCACTGCTAGGACCATCATCCTATTTTAACTTTCTACACAGTACTTCCCGCAATCTGCATTTTGTGTTTATTTATTTGCTTTCTGTCTGCTCACACTAGAACAGCTCATGAAAGCAAGTGTTTGGCCACTGTCACTACTTCCTCAACACTACCTGAAATATGACAGATACCTGGCAGGAGCTCAATAAATACCAGTCCCTTGAAGGAAGAAATACCAATCTTTAAACCCTCACAACAAGGTCAACATCAAAGGCAGCGTAGCAGACCTGGATGACCCAGGGCTCTGTTTTGAGTGCACCCGGCCATTGTGAGGTGAAATCCTACTCTAACTCCCTCTGCCCACAATTTCTCCCAAACCCCAAATAGTGGATGGAGCTCGATCTGGGGCTGTTTCTACAGCATCATCCACAGCCACTTCATTCTCAAAAGTCAACATCCAGAAACAGCTGCGTGTATAGTAACAGCATAGTTTCATTTCTTCCTGAAATGGTTCTCCTTTCAAAGTTAAAGAGTTATAAAAGTTATGTAAAAAAGCTTCCTAAAGGGATTTAAGATTATCCAGACTATTCTACATAGACTCCAGGGGAGTTCCCCTTAATCCACACCCGCCCCACCACACATGTTTTCATACATCAAACATCACCTTGGACATGGAGTGTTATCTCTGTTTCATCACTGCCTGCTATGTTTGTAGCAACACATGTGTATACGCCAGCATCTGAGGGCAGGGCATGGTGGATGCTTAAAGTTCCATCTGGATTGCTGATGTGCTGCACACCATCAGCCAGCACAGTGCTTCCGTCTTTATGCCAGGTGATCACAGGAGCAGGGGTCCCTTGCACATTACATGGAATGTCCACTCTTTGACCGACTTGGACTTTCATCTGTTTAGGGCCACGCTGAATCTTTGGAGGAACTGGAAACAACAATTGAGTGTTAAGAACAATTCCATTTTTAAAAAGTCCTTCATTTTTCCCAAATGAGAACTCTCTACCAAGACGCAGCATGGAAAAGTAGGATAATCTCAAGATGTGAACAACCTGGGTTTGGGTCACTTCCTGGCTGTGTGACCTACAACAAGTCAGGGAACTTCCTGAAGCCTATTTCTTGATAATTCAGGCAAAATAAACTGTAATGCCAGTACACGGCAAGGATTATAAGAAATAATAAATATAAAACTCTTAGTTCCAAATGTGAGGAATAGCAAGCCTTTAAAAATGTTAGATTTCCTTTCATGTATAAATAATTTAATGTTTTTAAACTGTCTTTAAAGGAAATCCAGGTAATTTCTATAAAAAAGTAAAACAAAAAGCATTTCTCTCTATGTACTCAGTTTTTGTTCTCTTTGTGGAAGGATTATTCAGACAATAAGAAGTTTCTCATAAAAGCCTTTGCTAATTTCAGAGATGAGAATCACATACAGCCTCTCTATCAAAGAACCTTTATCCACTTTCCTTCAGGGATTTATAAGAGGTAATTTATCAAAACACTGGAATAACTTTCTTGGTTTCCACATGCATGTATCGTATACTGTAGAACTGAGCTAACCCACAAGGATATAATTAAAATTTATGTCTCATACATTCCTAAAAGCCTAATTTCTCTTTTTTCCTTAATTCAATATTGAATGAACACTCGCTAAAGCTTGCCATGCACTACCTTGTAAGTTTGATACTAATGTCAACTTATGAATGCTAAAACTAAAAATAAGAAAGGTTAGGTAATAAGCTTAATGCCCTAGAACTAACAAATGACAGAACTCTCATCGGCTTTCAAATCCTCTGAGCAATAGGACATGACTGCAGTGAATGAATGATCTGAGAATGAAATCAGATCAATACTGTCTGGGAAAATTTCTTCTGATATTTGAATATCTGTCAACTACACAATGCCTGGATTAGAGTATGTACTCAATGTGTTCAATGAATACATAATTGGATAGCCTGTGGCAAATTGGAGGAATGAAGCCAACCACCCAGAGAGGTATAAGTTAGTCAAAGAACCCCAGGATACAGAACTTTTTTAGTTGCTGAGCTCTTTAAATATCAAAAATGACTATCAAAATACTATGAAATTTTTCTTTGAGATTAGCTTCTACAATAGACCACCAGTATAAATACATAATTTTTTCTACTATATATCCACAATAGTTATAAGCCACTATGAATAACTAGAAGCTTCAAGATCCAAATATTTAATATGGTTCTTTTGAAAAAGGAAAGAAAAGGAAGGATGCTTATAGGCAACAGATACATTTTTCAGAGTAAATGAAAAAAATCACAAGGCTCATATTTAAAAAAAAAATTGCTCTGTAATCATTCTACATACATTTTAAAGGTTAACTATGCAAGTAACTGAGATTATGAATTTCCCTGTGGCCAATTCTTAGGGTTATTATATGCCGTTATTTCAAAACTCACCATGGACATTCAATTTAACGTACTGAGTCACGTTCCCAGCAATGTTTGTGGCAACACAAAGGTACATCCCCGTATCGGAAAGCCGGGTCTCGGAGATCTTCATTGAACCAGATGGAAGGAACATGTGTCTGAAAGGAAGAAACCACATGGTCAGAAACCACCAAACAACATGAGAATCTAAACTGTACAAGCAGGTTTGAAAACATGCTTCCATCTGCAGAGCATATATATGTATCTTAGACATCAGGCATTTTCGTATTTAGCTTGTGTGTTCAGTACGATGCTCTTGCAAACCCCCAATTGGTCTTCTTTTATTTTCAATCTAACCTACTGGTCCAAAATGATTAAATAATTATATATCTCTTTGCTAAGTTGCAGCTATCCAAAGCAAGTGTAAACATTGAATTTATTTTGGACGTTTTATTGTTTTTCTACATTGTTCCATAAAAATATTTGGTGTGTCAAAACAAAGGCAAAAGAAGGTAAGTGTATGATCTAAAACATTTTTTGAATATATTCCTTCTTCTGAATAATAATATAGTTGGATGAACTGGTCACACACATAAAAATGTTATTACATTAAATTATGCTAAAATAGTTGTTTGTGGGGGGCAGAAACTAGATAGATCCCCTTCATCAAGAGTTCTTATAATGCCCAGTCAAAGAAAGTGCGTTATTGGCTCAGAGACACAGAAATGGACAATTAAGAACAGAGACCTCAAAAAAGACTGAAGTAGATACAAGAACTTAACATGTCATATGCAGTATTGCAGGTAATATTACAACAAGCAAGGAAAGTATTCACTATTCAAAAATGACACTGGGCAACTGGCTTTCCAAATGGGAAAAATGAGTAAATAAAATTAGAGCACTACCTAATGCTATACACAAAATGCAAATTCAGATCAAAGCCCTAAGTGTGGAAAATGAAACTTAATATATTAGAATAAAACATTGGAGGTTATGTTTACAATCTTCTTCATGTTAAGAAGATACCAAAAAGATCTGAAAAAGAATAGATTGATACATTGTGCTGCTTAAGAATTTAAAACTTCTGTACAACCAAAGATATCATACGTAAATAAATGTAAAACTCCAGCAATAGAGGGAGAGATATTTTCAATACATAAAACAGACAAAAGATCATTACCAAGAACAAAGACCAAATTTCTGTGTTCTGTGTGAAAACACGAGTCGCTAGGACTCTGGACAGCAGGTTTACAGCCAATTCACCAAGACCACAGACAGCTAACAAACAGGTGAAAGTGTTGCCGGCTCACTCAAAATCAGTCACATAAAAATTAAAACTGCAAGATACTGTTTCATACCCATTAACTGCAAAAATGTTTAAGTCAGTCAATTACTAATTAGTCTAACTAATGACTAATTAGTCATTGATTAGAACATGGAAACAGATACACCTTTATTCTCTTAGCAGATGGGTAAATCAAAACTCCCCATTTGGAGAGCAATTTGGCAATGTCTAATTGCCAAAGCTGGAAATAGAAATTTGTTATGACCATAAATTGCAGTTCCAGGTTTGGGTCCTACAGAAACTCAAGCATGTGTATATGGAAAGATAGACATAGTATACTTACCTATCTTCTTTATAAAATAAAACAAACAAAAAAAAAATAAGAATCTAGAAGGTCCACAAATAGAGAATAGTAAAATAAAATGTAGAATATGTACATAGTAGCTAAAGATGAATGAGATGAATCTATATGGATAATAGTAGACAAACGCTGAGTTAACAAAGCAAGTAGTAAAACAATAATACACGATATGTTACAATGACAAATTGAAAACAGAAACATAAAACAAAATTCAAAACAAAGGAAATGGTTTTCTACACTGGTAAAGGACATGTGTATTGGATGTATACCAAGTTTGTGGCAGTGTTTGCTCAACAAGAAACTATAACTGGGAAAGGAAAAAAACGGAAACTTCATTTTGTCTGTAACATTGTAATACTTTTACTCAAAATATTCAAAACATTTTTCTCAAAACCAATAAAATCACATAATTACCTACATCACTTTAAATGCTGTAGTTTGTTTACTTGCCTCACCAGCAGTAGGAAAACTATACTAGCACACGTTAATACTTTCATAATTAGAAATTACTGAGTCTAAGAGTCAATTACAGTTTAGAGATTGTCATTCTTATTCTACCCGTAACTTTTTTGGCATGACCTTGACATCAAATAGTCCCTGAGAAAAGGAAAAGGGGAAATGTACACATATGATCCTCTCACGTATCATCCCCATTTTACAAATCGGAACTACGAGGTTCATAGAGATCCCTTGAAAAACTGCCAAAAGTTTCAGGACAGATTTAAGTGGCAGAGATAAATTTAAACTCATAACTGGATGGCCACAAAGGATGTATTCTTAAAGCTCTGGCCTTCTTCTTGCCATGTCACTTAGCCCATTCAATACAGTGTATTGTCTCAATGGGCCTTTATTTGCATAAGGGTTTAATTAAGAAGATTTACAAAACCATCCAATGAAAGTCAAATCCTAGACATTAGAGTGTCTATTGTGTTTTATGGTTCCCACAGGATTGATGGAATTCTGTGCATGTTATACGCATTGAGCTAACAGGAATCTACATATAAATCTGCTCTCTTTAATAACTACCTTATAAAATGCACCAGTGGGAAATTCTGGCAAGGCTGAAATGTTAGCGTTTCTGACATTAAAGACGTCAGACGCATGATTTAGAAGTGAGGTACTATATTTTCTGTAGGCTCAGATGTACATGTGAATTACCCCAAACTTAAAAGTTCTTTTTTGAGACATTTGAAAACCTGAACAGGCACAGCCATCTGTTTCTGCGTGTTGCGATTCATCCCAGAACTCCTACCTTGGAGAGAATGGAGAAATGAGCTGGGTTTCTTTGGCCCACGTAATTATGGGTGGGGGTAAGCTCTTCACTTCACATGGAAGTGTCACCTCTTCCCCTGCAAGGACGGAGATCTCAACAGGTTTATCCTGGGACAGTCCTCGGAGGTCTCCAAACACTCTGGGCCTTACTAAAAATAAACACATGTTTTGGAAGGGAAATAGCACACTGAATACAAAACACAGTTTAATTTGCATTAAAATGTGGCCTACTAATGTCCTTACAAAACTTATAAAAAGATGCTGTTTATTTCAAAGTTTCAGGACATATCAGAAACTACCCACTCATATGCTTATTGTCAGAAGTGACGAGAAAGTTTCCCTTCTCCACGGTTCCTTTCAGAACACAATCAAGAGCTTGGCTGAAATGCCCTTTTAGATCATCTATAAAAGTAACCCCTCAAGGCCGAGCACTCCCCAAGACATAGCTGAGGTCTGGCTTTGCTAAGCGTTTTAACTGAATGGTATTACTGAAGAGGGTTGGGTGTGACAAGCACACTTCTTGGGAAAACACCCTAAAAAATTTTCCAAAGGACTCTAACGATCGCATTCTTTAAAATCAGAATCTAAGCAGAGTGATTTTGGGCTGGCAGTAAAAAAATGCATTTTTGTTAAAAATATAAATTTAGGGGAGCAATTTAGGGGTACAGCCATCTGGTAACAGTATTTGAGAAAGAACTGTGAGCTTTGGCCCCGAAAGAACATGTCAATAAATCAAACCAACCAACAAGCATTCCTCCACCAACTCTCACCATAGACAGTCAGCTGCACTTTCCGTCTGGCATAGCCAGCCGCATTGGTGGCAGTGCAGATGTACTCGCCGCTCTCTTCACCTCCTGGTGACACCACATACAGACTTCCATCAGCCCCTGCTGAAAATTTAGCACTGCCAGTTGAAATCAGCTCTCCTTTCTGCAAAACACACCATAAAGCAACAACTTATTTTAAGATCATAAAAGAATGACTTCATGTCTGGAAGAGGAAAAGAGAAAGAAAACACCCCCAAGGAGGGTAGAGACTAAATTTAAAAATGATAATTTGAAGAACGCTATTTAAAAGAAAAATTAGGCAAACAGAAATGTGAAAAGTGGTATTTCCCATGTCCTTGTTCTTCCAGAGCTACCTAATTTAAAAAGGTAGAGCACAGCGGTCATAGTAAGGCTTGTGGTGCAGGGAGTGCTTAGGCTACTCTGGGTTTTGTTTGAAGCCCTTCACGTGGATTAACTATTTTCATGCTCACAACAATATCATGAGTAGGAGTTATCGCATCCCCTTTCTTACAACTCAGAGATTAAAGCACAAGGAGGTGGTGGGGGAAGGGTGGAGAACTTGCTCAAGATCACAAACCCAGTTAGTGATAGAGCTGGGACTGAAACCTATGGGTCTCTGAAGTGCAAATTCTTCACCTTGGGACCTGGCAGCACAAAGACCAGTCTGGAAAAATTTCACTTTTGCATTTCCTTAAAATGCAATAATTTTTTTTTTTTAATTTGAGACAGAATCTCACTGTGTCACCCTCAGTAGAGTGCTGTGGCATCACAGTTCACAGCCACCTCACACTCTTGGCCTTAAGCAATTCTTTTGCCTCAGCCTCCCAAGTAGCTGGAACTACCGGTGCCCACCACAACGCCTGGCTATTTTTTGTTGCAGTTGTCATCATTCGTTGTTGTTTAGCTGGCTAGGGCCGGACTCAAACCTGTCACCCTCAGTGTATGTGGCTGGCGCCATAACCACTGTACTATGGCCGCCGAGCCTAAATGCATTAAACTTCTACTCAGTGCTGGATACAATGCAGTTTGGGATCACCATTGTGACTTCTGTGACATTTTGTGACTTCACCATGGTCACTTTTGTGTCCAATATTTGAAAATTTTTTTTACATGTTTATAGATGTTGATACCAACTTCTTCATATTTCAGAGATTTTTAAATAAGCAAAACTAGATGACGTGACAAAACACTAAGGCTTCTAATCATCCAAGTGCCACATTTAATTATTATGTCATATTTTAATATTACTTTATCTATCAGACTCTTTTCCATAAATTAATTGACAGAAAATATGTCATCTCCATGGCTGTTCAAAGATGGAAAGAACTTCCAGGAAATGGTTTTTCCTCACTACAAAAATACAGGTAACAAACAAAAATTCTAGTAAGAGCTGGGCAATGATATGACAGGGATATAGAGGGGAATGAATTATTTGCATATGAGTCTTCTAATTTTTTGTAATACGTGGGACTTGTGACTATACCATAGAACTTTATAAGTAGGGAAATTCATACGTGGAGGGTCCTTAAAAGGTCTTTAGTGAAATCACCTACCTAATGCTTGAGGAGCATCAGCAACACAGCAATGAATCCTTCTACAGCACAGAGTGTGCCAGGAGCTTTCCTAAACATGTTACGTGTTGTAGCAGATTGTATTTTACCCTTGCCACGCTCCTTCCGCCCTCAGTTTCAGCCCAGCTCTAGTGGACAGCTCCGTGTACCCCGTCAGGGGCAGACTTCAAGCACTTCAGCCTCAGGGCTTTATCCAAAACCCTACAAGGCCACTCATCTGTGCCCAGGAAGCGCAGGTGTGGTAATTCTCAGTGGGGAGGGGGGGACAAGTCCTGTATAAATGTCCCACTTCCAGCCCCTCAGTGGGATCTCTGAGGTGCACCTGCATGGCTGCTTGGAGGGTTCCTAACACGTTAAAAATGATCAGCCTGGTCATAAAGAAAAAACCAGCCCTGTGAATCCCTTCCTGAATGTCCCCATGCCTTCCATTTCTCAGTCCCCTACTCTACTGCTCAAGGCTCTGTGGATAATTTCCAAACAATCTTCACACTCTGCTCTTCAGGAAACAGGACTCAATGTGTCATTTACCTTGGACCAGATGACAGACGGTTTGGGAATCCCACTTGCCCTGCATGGCAGAGTGACGGGAATGCCTTCGATCGTACTCAGCACCTGCTGCCCATGCTGAATGGTCGGCAGAACTGGAAAGGGAAGCAGGATGCAGAATCTGAGCACCTGTTTTTCCACTTAGCATCGTATGTTTGAAATTGAACATGTTCAGTATATAATGTGTTGTAAAAATGACAAATAATTTAACATTTTCTGATAGAAATGTAGGCTAATCTCTGTAAGGGAGTATGCTAAGCAAATAAAATACAATAATTATGATCTGCAAAACTTAATGAAATCTTAAAATCAAGCAGTGAGTGATGTCTAATAAGCTGACCTTCCTAACCAAAATACAAGAGAACTGACTGACGAAAAGTTCTTTTTCTCCTGGAAACCCAAGAAAGAATTACACCCTTCCACGTTTAACACATATCTTTGATCACGGGCCATTCCCCATTAAGCTGCAGTGAGCCAACATAAGCCCACCTCAGAGAAAAGGGCTGTTTAACCACTATGTCTTAAACATCTGTCTATACAAGAATCACTTGCAAGCTGCCAAACTTCACCTACATACAATGATTTGTTTTCTTCAAAAGAATTTTACAGTAAAATTTGAAAGACCTTAGGAGTTTGCATTTAAAAGAGTAGGACAGGATTATGTCAATCTTTTTAAGAATAACATGCCTTTGACTTTAGAAAGCAAGTGAAGAATTAACATGAATAGAAGCAGGAGGAAAGGTCAGTGTTAGATCACTCAAATCTGTGTATATTTCAATTAAGCAAATGATTTGGTTAAAGCATCTTCCATACATGAAAATTCCTAACACTCCGTAAAGAAGACAGTAAGAGCTCAATATATATATACCAGGCATTTCCTTTCCATCTGCTGAAAGGACAAGACTGGAACTTCTCCTAGGAGTCTAATCATTCATCATGTCTTTTGCTTAAAATCAAAATTTTCTAGAATTATCATAACTACTCTGGAATAGAAGTTTTCCAGAACAAGAGATACCAGAGACCTCAGTGCAAAAATATTTTTGAGAGGCTTAGATTAGATAGACGATGATAGAGACTCACATTTTCCTATGGCTGGGCTTATTCTTTGAATAATTTCTTCTTAAAGAGTTGGGAGCAAACCTCCTTGCCCTAAATAAGAACTACAGGCTGCTTTTAATTTTCAGAATCATCATGGAATACTCAACTATCAACTACACTGTCAACTATGGCAACATGGAAGCCATTTTCTTAAACACCTATCGAGTCGGACAGTAATGTAGAAAAGTGGCAAATTTAATCAACAGTTTTGAAATCTGACGAGATTTGGATTTGGAAGATACGTTTCTTTCCAGATTGTCAATCTGCCAATATGCCAATTAACCTGTTTGTCATTTTAATTGGCACTTAAACTTGCATTCATTCATTCCTTCTCCAAGAATTTGTCGAGAGCCTTCCATGAGTATTCTCAAAGGTGGAGAGGAAGAATGACGAGAGAGTGGCCCTGCTAATGAACACAAATGCAGAGGAACAAAGAAGCTGTGAGGCTTAATCTCATACACCTGCCCTGTGGTTGCCAGGTTTAGTTGGTGCCAAATGGCTGCCTTGATTTTTTTAATGTTATTGACTAAATTAACTACTCTTTATGGACAGAGATGGAGCAATAAATGCTATGAAATAACCTCTTAATTTTTTTTGCAGTTTTTTCTTTCTTTCTTTCTTTTTTTTTTGGCCAGGGCTGGGTTTGAACCCGCCACCTCTGGCATATGGGGCAGGTGCCCTACTCCTTTGAGCCACAAGCGCTGCCCTAACCTCTTAATTTTTAATTTTTGAAACTTCTTGCATCACATTAGACCGTATCATTGCTTTGTCTATCTTTTCAGCCCTCAGATCTGGCAGATATCACAACTTGTCCCATCATTTGTTCACCCACGTGAAAATCTGATGGCAGAGTGTCCTCAACACAATATTCCAGGCAGCCACGAGAAGCCAATGACACGAAGGCATTTTTACACTAGAATCTCAAACCAATTCATAATCACCATCCGGGAAATCTATGGTCTGGTCTTTTGAAAAATAGTTACACAACCGTGTCTAATCTGGAAGCATGTGTTTATTCTTCTAAGCAACAACTAATTCAGGGTTGCTTCTGTATTTCTTCAAAATAATATTTCTTCTGGAATATCTAAAGTGATGTTGGTGGAAACTTGGTACGAAACTGAGAGAGGTGGGAGAAGCTGTTTAAAATAAGAAGCAGGCATAAAAAACAAAGGTGGTCTCCACTCACCACCATTGTCAACACACCAAACAACGCTTGAAACTACTGAGTTCTCCAATTTGTGTTCCAAAGAAAGAGTGAATCACCTAAAAATAAGTGTTCTCTGTTTTCTTTTTTCTGTAAGATATTCAGCCCTGTACACAAAAATATTTTTGATGCTACATTTTTTAAAAAGCCATGTTGCAAGGTCTTGAAGGACATAGACACAGAAGTTATAATTTCTTAAATTATGAAGCTGTCATTTATTGAGATGCATAAATTTGGTAACTGTTAGTCATCAATGGAAAAGATAGCTTCTGGATTTTCTTATTTGTGACCTTTAAGTTATTTAACATGCAAGAAGATTGTTTAGAGCACATGAGGTGACCTTTAGAAAAGCTTAGGTCATCCCTAGCTCACACACAAAGGGGTCATTAGTAAGGACATGCCTGTTGCACAATCCAAGAAGAAAAGGCAATTTGAATCGTATAATAAGTTCAGCTTGCCTGAAATTAAAATGTATTTTTAAACATCGTTCTTTGGGAGCTGAGTTCACTTTTATCAATTAAGAAACCACTTACAAAGCCCTTGGCCAGACTCCGTGGGTGACTCCCAAGAATGTCTTTTTGTGTACATAGGAAAGGGAAATCTGAAAACAACATTATCAATGTAGATATTGTTCAAGAAATAGAAAATAAAATTAGTGGAGGTATTTACTGTAATTAGAAGAACAGAGTTATTTGATTAAAATATATGAACATGACTTTGAACATGGTTTGGAAACAATGACATGGGGTGTGGCTCTTACCATGCACGACAACAGAGGTAGTTTTGTTATTGGTTCCAGCAACATTACTGGCCACACAAGTATATTCGCCTCCATCCGGCAGCTGAATTCTTTCAATATGGAGGCTCCCATCGCTGCGCACAGTGATGTAAGGATTTTGCACCAACTTAAAGGAAAAACAAAATGATCATTTTTAATTTAAAAAGGCAAGGATTTGTCTGAGCAAAAAACAGACCTGCTTTTTCTTTTCCCAATGAGGTTATTAAATGTCTTACAAAATAACAAAATATTTTAAGTTCTTAAGTGAAAAATGAGAGTATTAACTGTTACTGAGTGTATCAATTATGTTTATTCCTGATCTAACTCTAAAAATTATACTTTCTAATATTAATCAGAGAGTTATACACCATGCTAGAAAAAGGAAGGAAATAGATACTACTTATTTAATGTTTCTCTAAATTTTGTCATCACACAGAACCCAAATTTCCTCATAAGTTTTACTTTTGGCTTAAATTATTCTTTTCCAAGAAGACCTCTTACCACCTACAAGCCATTGGATATTTTTATTTTTGCATGTAGGCACTTATTCAATCCAAGGGAGAACAATTTAATTTCAATCCCCACTATCGTCAGGTGAGAGGTGCAAATATTAGTGGATGATGTATGTTAGAAGAACTGTGTCAGTAAAGGCTGATAATGCTTTCAGGTGACAGTGATTACCTCTAAATCTGTATCATTCATATAGATTGCATATAGGATGCTTTAGTGCTCAAATAGTACCGTGTTTCCCCCAAAATAAGACACCATCTTATATTTATTTTTTCTCAAGAAGACACACTAGGGCTTATTTTCAGGGAATGTCTTACCTGTCTGCATCCATCTGCATAGCCATGCCCATCACTAGGTCTTCTTATCGGGGTAGGGCTTATAGTTAACAACTGCATAGAAATCCTGCTAGGGTTTATTTTGGGGGTAGGTCTTATTTTTAGGGAAACACGGTATCAGCCTATAAGGGCATTTATTTTTAAATGAGGTGTACTAATTTTTCTCAGGTTTTTATGCAAATGTGAGCAATTTTACAACTTCTTACATGGGGTGAATTCATGTCTAATCAGCACTTCAAGAAAAGAGTGAATCTCAATGCTCTGCAAAATTAAAGGAAAGGTGTTCTAAACTAGATAACATATTTATAGAAAAAAATTTCATACTACTGTAAAAATTGTTCACATTTTTTTTTTCTTGAGACAGGGTTTCACTATGTTGTCCTCAGTAGAGTGCTGTGGCATCATAGCTCACAGCAACCTCAAACTCTTTGGGCTTAAGCAATTCTCTTGCCTTAGCCTCCCAAGTAGCTGGGACTATAGGTGCCCACTACAATGGCTGGCTATTTTTTTGTGGCAGTTGTCATTGATGTTTAGCTGCCCCAGGCTGGGTTTAAACTCACCATCCTTGGTGCATGCAGTGGGCACCATAACCACTGTGCTATGGGCCCCGCCCACTCACATCTTTTCATAATCAAAAGTTATACACTGAAAAACAATGATAAAATATAGGTCTACTTTTAAAATAGCTCAGGACAAAAGATAGAATATTTGAAGCTATTAAGAATAAAGATTAATAAATGAAATGGAAGAATTTGATGAGAATATTAACATTTCATAATGTACTACAAAGAAGAGTATAAAAATATTCAAATGCTATGAAAATAGCTTAATACTTGCTTTAAGTTTTTGCATATTCTGAAAGAATTTTATTAGTGGTACTGAATTTAATGTGAAGTTATGAAAATGATAACACTGACCATTTCTCCATTTTATTAATCCCCAAATAGTACGAATAACATAAACATGTTAAAAATAAATAAACAAAACACATTTTTGTTTATGTTTTAAATTGATCTATCAGCAGTTGAAATACATTGCTCCTTACTCAAAAAAATCGGGAGT
The DNA here is from genome assembly GCA_963574575.1 of Galagoides demidoff. NCBI lineage: Eukaryota > Metazoa > Chordata > Mammalia > Primates > Galagidae > Galagoides > Galagoides demidoff. Next base: position 16,787 of record CAUYQV010077572.1, read on the forward strand.
GTGAATGCATGCATTTAAAATGTTCTCACCATAGCTGAATTTTTGAGCCACCGACGTTCTGGAATGGGATTTCCAGCCAACAGACTACAGGGCAAAGTTAGCTGCTGTCCTTCAATAACATTGGCCACTGGAGGACTGATTCCAATAAGTGGAGCCACTAAATCAGACAGAGCACAGGCATTTTTAATTCTTTTCCACCCAAAAGGAAGGCACTTTATTTTGTGGGGCAACAAGGAGTACTAGTTATACAAAAATTTGAGTTTTCAGAAATAAAATTTTCAGATGAAAACAGATATGAATTTGAATGTAAAGATAAAAGATCCTTCCAGTCAGTGGCAGGAATTGCAAATGTTTAGGAAACACAGTAGCATAGATGTAAGAAAAGGAAAATAAAGGATGTGTAGGGTGTGGAAGGCCAGAAATGTGAACTGAAAACTTTCCAGTGTATTCAGTAGACAAACGGGGAGTGGCTGAAAGCATCTGTAAATGAAGAAATGGAATCATCAGAACCACCATTCGGGGAAAGACTGATCTAAAAACTGTAAATAGATAACGAGGAGTAGGATAAGTAAGCTGTCGAAATATTCAAGCAAATAAAATGAGGTACACTCGCTTAGCTGGAATGGTAAAAAAATATTGTAAATATGCTCTTTTCTAGAAATTAATGAATAAATTTAACCTAAATCAAAGCAAAATCCCTAAAAGATTTATTAGGGAAATGTATGAACAAAGAGAGACACATGCATGCATTTAAAAAATGTGGAAAAGGGCATTAATATAAAACACACCATCAGATTTCAAAATCATATTAAATGCTACAATAATTTAAACAAGATGTGGACTTCCCAGTTGCTACTTTTGTGGCCCTTCACTCAGACAGTAGATTGAAAAATGCTTGAGCGAGGGACCCTATATTGGACCTCTGTCTTCACCATCACGTTTAGCACAGAGCTAAAATACTAAAATACTTGCTTTTAGACAGTTTAACTTATATCTGGAAGTTCAAGTGGCCAATGTATATTTAACATTGTAAATAAACTTGAAAATCACTAATTGGAGGCTGTCTGTAAAATATCTCAAAGATCCAATTAATTTTAAAAAATCAATTAAGATGGCTCACGCCTGTGATCCTAGCACTCTGGGAGGCTGAGGTGGGAGGTTCTCTTGAAGTCAGGAGTTCAAGACCACCCAGAACAAGAGTGGGACCCATCTCCACTAAAAATAGAAAAAAATTAGCCAGATATGGTACACACTTGTAATCCCAGCTGATTGGGAGGCTGAGGCAGAAGGCTCACTGTAGCCTGGGAGTTTGAGGTGGCAGTGAGCTATGACGGTGCCACTGAACTCTTACTGGGCCAACAGAGTTGGACTCTGTCTAAAAACAAAATGAACTAAAATAATTTAAACAATGTAGCACTATTGCAGGAAGAGACAGCGGAATCTAAACTTAGCTCATGATCAAATGGGTATTTTGATCAGGGGGAAGAGAAAAATAGTAATAAATGATATTATATTTTTACTTAATAGCATACACAAAAATAATTCCATATTGACTAAAATGATAAGTGTATAAAAGGAACCAGAACTCCATCATTCTGTGTGTGTATTCATATTTAGAGTTAAATCAATCTATTTAAATTGGCTTTCATTTCTTTTTTGTTAAATTACATCACATCCATTTTACATTTAACAGCCATGTACAATGTCAGAGCCTGTGGTGTCCACTGGGCCCGGTATAATTCCGAAGGAGCCTGGGCAATGCAAGGAAATGCACAGACTAGTCGGTGACCATCGTTGGAGCAGATGGTCTCCAAGGCTGTTTTCAGATCTACAATAACATTGTAAGAGATATGTAATGTGGCAGGGGAGGGAAAACGAGTCTAGCATCGGGTATTTATTCTTTTTTTTTTTTTCTTTTTTAAGGGAGACAGGCAAGAGAGAATGCAGTAAAAGAAATCTGATGATTTCGAAGACTGTTATGTAGACACTTAATTGGTCTTACCAAGTCCCGTCACTGTTACTGTTGCCTCTGACTGGATCTTTCCAAATTGGTTTTCTGCTTCACAAATATAGGTTCCTTTATCACTTGCCCACAAGTCTAAAGAGAAGAACCCATTTATTCATTTGATACTATCTTTAGAGCATTAATTCTGTGCCAAACAATGCTAAGATCTGTGGATGGAACGTATAAAACTGCCTTCTGGTAGTTCCCATGCTAGGGGAGGAGACACACATGGAAACCAGCATCGGACCACAGTGTGATAAATGCCAGAACAGGAGTTTCAAACAATGAGCTGTGGAAGCACAGAGACAAGAGTGACTGATGGGAGGGGAGTTAGAGAAGGACCCGCTCCAGAGGTGGTATCAGAGCTGGACCTCAGAATAGAAGAGGGGGGAGAATAAAGGAAGCATCATTCAAACCTAACAGGTTAAAAGACAAAAGCATGACTTGAAAAATCATGGTTTGTTCAAAGAATGGAAAGCTGCAGCCCCAATGGGCACTGCACCCTGGAGGCATTTCAGAAGTCTATAGGAGAGATTTTCTTAGCTGGCCCAATAGTTGTGGGCATGGCATTTAGTGGGCAAAAACTGGAATTATCTCAAGTCTAGCAGGATTTTTGAAGTTTCTGCTGGAAATTTATCCATTTGATAACTTTGTTTATATTACATGAGACTATCACCTAAATCTGTATAAGCAAAAGAAAGAACTTTGGCAATAATTATCCACTATTTTAGAAAAATCACATCAATAGCGTGGAGTTTTTGAGTCATCAGCCCTATACTTCTTTATCAGCCTGCATCTGAGCTATCAGATTCATGGTGACGCCACATAAACATCTGTGCATATCGTACAGGCAAGGCCAAAGTATCTACATACTGAAATGCATCACGTTTTAGTATAAGTTACTTTCCCTTGTTTTCCTTTGTACTACATTTTAGAATTTAAAAAATGTTTTATTATTTGGGATCAAATATATGTAATATGATTTTCAATATAATAAAAGGGTAGTATAAAACATTTGTAATGAAAAGGATATCGGGGCAACCAGCACTGGGGCCACAGAGTTACAGGTTGTGTAACTCTAGTTTACAGCCGGGAGCCTGAAGTTGAAAATGTGAGCTGGTGCCTCTTACAGAGTGTGGTTTTGTCTTGTGAGCAATAGAGAAGGCAACAGAAGGCATTAAGTTAAGGAATGATCATAATCTTGTCAATATCTTAACCAGAATAAAGCAGTTTGATCTATTGATAAGATCTGAGAGGAAGGTGTAGCTTTCCATTATGGATAGCTCCTACTGTCACAGAGAAAGAACAATGACAAAGCTTCTACACCCCCGTTGACCATATGCATCTAACTACACATCTGTGTCTGGTAAACTCAAGTGGTGTCTGCTCTAAATAGTAACGAACATATATTTAAAAAGGAAAATTCAGCAAATCACCCGGATAATAACTCACGCGTTAGTTCCAACCAACATATTTTTCATATTACCAATGACTGGACTAATTTATGTAGAAATAAAACATACTACTAAGAACTAAGTCTCTTATCACTAATTTCCTTTCATATAATTTATACAATCAGGCAACTGTTATTCAACACACTGGCCTCTTTTATTCTTTCTCTCGTCCCCTCTAATCAACTTGTTTTCAGGTCCCTTTCCCCCCTTCCCTCGGGGCTATTTCTCATCATCACCATCACCCTACCTGTGTAACTATTTGGTATTTGGGCTTTCCTATGTTTTCTCCTTTTTCTCATTTCTCCCCTATCTTATAGAGGCAGTATTCTGGGAAACAAGTAAACAACAACAACAAAAACCTTTGTGCCTCCGTTCTCTGCCTATGAAACTTGGAAGGAGACCCTCTAATTTCTACATCATCAGCTAGTATATTTCTTTACCTGGATATTTCAGGTCCTGCACAATCTAACCCAATCCAATGTGGACTTCCTGGTAGCTACTGTCGTGGCTGTTCACTGAGACAGTAGATTGCAAAATGCTTGAGTGAGGGACCCTATATTGGACCTCTGTCTTCACCACTGAGTCTAACACAGAGTTAAATACTAAAACACTTGCTTTTAGACAGTTTAGTTTATATCTGGAAGTTCAAGTGGCCAGTGTCTAGTTAACATTGTAAATAAACTTGGAAATCACTAATTGGAGGCTTTCTGTAAAATATCCCCAAGATCCAATTAATTTTAAACAATCTATTAAGGATCTGAATGCTTTTTTCTTCTCTGGTGTTACCAGGTAAGTACCTATATTCTTGGCAATATTTGAAAAAATCCAACGTGTTTTCAAGTATCTGAATGCTGAATAGGTTCATAGGTAAACTTTTTGGATGATGGAGTATTTGACCTTTGGGAGGGAGAGAGGATCTTTTGCTTTGGGCAGTTACAAATTTTAACCAAGGAGTTTCCATAGCATCCCAAAGCATGTCAAAAATAAGTACCTAAAGTTAACTGTCTACTGGTAACGTTTTACCTTCTTCCACAACAATCGTTACAAGAATTAATGCAACATGAACGCGATTGATCTACGTGAAGGCACAGGGGACTATTTGCAATGAGAAGCAATAAGGGATGAGGAAGTCATATTGCTTCATAGGCCATGTGTCAAGTTAGTGGAATATATATGAATAAAATATAATTCATTTATGACAATTCCAAAACACAAAAACCAGAACTCTTTCAAAGTGAAAGGCAACAAACCCAAAATATGTTGGCAAGATTCATCCACAATTTTTAAACAGTAATATCTACATGTGAAACATAAATGCATAACATAAATGTACATATTTGTATGAAATGTATTTCCTTTAACCTACTTAAAATAAAAAGAGCTCCTGTTTTTAGTTGGCTGATGGAACTAACTGAAAAAGGTCTTGAGAAAATTGGCATGTTGTCTGATCTTCGCCATTGGATCTTTGGTTCTGGATATCCCTGAACATAACAAGGCAATGTCACATTGGATCCAATTTCCATAGAAATATCAGCAGGTTCTTGTATGAAAACTGGATGTGCTGAAAGACATTAAAAACCAAGAAAAAAAAAGTCATCAACATAGTACTCAGGCATATTCAGAAAAAATAATTATTGAATTGTCGACAGACTGAAGTTGAATCGAATTATTGCTCACATAAGGTTGTAAATCTACCCCGTAAGTATTATTGCAGTTTTAGAAATAGCATTTGTTTCTTTTCTGCTTTATAAATGAATAGAGATGCTTGGAAGTCCAACCATTTCTTTAAAGTTACAGATGATACAAGAACAGGAATGTGAATCAAGTATCTTAAATAAAGAGAAACTTTCATTCTAGAAATTTGTTTTCAATTTTGGTTTATGTCATATTGCTCAAACATCAAGACTTTCTCAAAAATAAAAAATAAAAAAAAAGACTATCTCATACATACATTGGCCTTGAAATAAAATCATGTTGACACTATTCACAACTTACTCCTCTTGGCTGAATTTTGAAAGGAACTGTATAGCAGAGTTCTTTCTTCAATAATCATTATACAACAAGCTAACGGTATTTACTATGAAATTATATCCTTGCTCAGTATCACCTTCTTGCTTCCCTTATCTTTCACATTTTGGGGGTTAGAGAAATTTAAGTTTGAGAATCAATAACACAAAAAAGTGACAGACGTAGCACTTGATAAAGGAAGACTAGGAAGTGCTTAGCATTTCAGAGTTAAGAAATGATTCAGAAACAATAAAAGTTTTAGATATAAAAGCTACAGATATTCACGTGATTTAGGCAACCACAGAAACCAGGAGGAAGAGGCAGAAATATATCAGAAGCACTGCTTGGAAAACCAGGAATGCGATATAAGATGGATACTGCCTGAAACCTCACATAAATGAGCCTCTCAGTGTGTCCCAGAAGTTGGTGAGTAATGATGATGTTTGAGGGATCAGCCAAGGAGAAACGTGTAGGGTACTTTGGAGGCACTGGTTGAAAATTCCCATGTAGGACGCTAAGAGAAGGTACACTTGGAGGGGGCTCTTTGATAAAGTCAAGGTTAAACCTTGGTTAGAAATGACCCCTACTTGTTACAGAGTCAGACATTATATTAGGTGCTTTCAATTAATTATCTCATTTAATCTTCACACTGTTTCTGTGAGAGAGGTTCTTTGTAGCCTCATCTCCAATTATTTCTCTACAGAGTCTCTCTGGGCAATCAGCACTCCTTGTTCTCCTCAAAACAAGGACTAACTTTCCTTATATCAGCAGTAACTATGTTATTACTGCCCCCCTCAAATGGAATGTCTGCTATTGATCTCTGGTGGTTGAAATGTTGACATACTTTATTCCAGTCCAGAAGGCCCCTCTTCCATGATGCCATCTTTTGCCATCTGGGCTATACATCATTTTCCCCTCTCTGAAGTTTCAGAGAATTTAATCTCTATGATTTTTATGGCAGTCACCATTCTCAGCCACATTATCTTTGGTATTTTTTCTAGGGAGTTTATAGTTGAAACTTTATTTTCATCTATATAGCATTTAAAGTAGTACCTGGAGCATTATTTATGGCTATGACATATTTATGAATGAATTGTTGTAAATTATTAATCAATATGAAAACGCTTCAGTAATCACCCAGTCTGTGTGTGTGTTTGCATGTGTCTGTGCTAGTGACAATCTTGACCCAGTATGTTTGAACTTGCATTTTTGACAGACGCATAGAAATGTCAGAAGCCTTCCTTTTAAAATATTTCCTTTGAGTATTTTATTTTTGGTTCCCAAATTCACCCTTCCCTTTCTTTATTGTTAATTTCAGATTAACATAAGACTACATAGGATTAGGTTACATTGTCTGCATTTGTTAGGTAATGTCTGAGTTGTAGTTGAGTTCCTCAGGCGGAAGGCGTGCCATATGTCACTACATTGTACCCGTTAGGTGGGAGCTTATCACTCTCTCTCAGGTCCCCTGCTTGAATTAATAGCAACTCAATCAATAATCACAAAGATGTAGAAACAATTTAACTCCTGGATGAGTTACTATTCAGCCCCCAAAAGATGGAGGCTTTACATCTTTTGTTTTTACCTGGATGGAGTTAAAAACATTCTCCTCAGTAAGTTAACTCAAGATAATAGGAAAAGCAAGCATCATATGTGCTCAATACTAATTCAAAACTAGTAAATGAACAACTACACACTCCCATGAGAGAAAAATAATTAAATTCAAACAGACACCTTTTAGGCCTAGCGCAGTGGCTCATGCCTGGAATCCCAGCACTCTGGGAGGCCAAGGTAGGCTGATTGCCTGAGCTCACGAGTCTGAGACCAGCCTAAGCCAGAGAGTAAGACCCTGTCTCTATAAATAGCCAGGCGTTGTGGTGAGTGCCTTTAGTCCCAGCTACTTGGGAGGCTGAGGCAAGAGAATTGCTTGAACTCAAGCATTTGAGGTTGTTGTGAGCTATGATGCCATAGCACTCTACCAAGAGCAACAAAGCGGAACTCTGTCTCAATAAATAAATAAATAAATTTTAAAAAAAGAAGCCACTTTTTTATTGAATCTAAACAAAATTAAATACCGCAGTTGAACAATATATTTTTAAAAACAAGTAGTGTGTGTTTAGATTTGTCTTAATTCATGTGTATGAGAATTCAACTTATAAAAATAATAGATTAAACAAATAGGTTTTAAACATAGTTTATAAAGCAGTTCATAGCTTGCTTACCCTAAGTTTCTGAGACCTAGTTACTTTCCTCTGAATAATCAGAAGTCATTTACTCTAGAGCAGGTAGCTTTTCTGGAAAATGGTGCGCACGTGTAAAGTCTTCATGATACTTAGGCTTAGAGGATGGTCAGGTGCATGCAATGATGGACAGAAAATACATTCCAGAAAGGCAGAAAAGATATGCAGAAAGCTGAAGTCCACAAGCACTGGGAACAGAACTCAGTCAACTGACACATCAGAACATAGGCATCAGTGAAAATGAGAAAAAATGGAATTTTCATAACTAAGAAAGCCAAGAACAAAAAGTATAACCAAATCTCAGGTTGTACCAACAATGCTCAGTTGGAGCAGAAGTCAGCTAGTGGGAAGCAGCTTTGGGAACGGCATCCATGCGCAAGACAAGCGCAAGGTCAAGAATAGAGGTACTTGAATCAGAAAACAAGGCAAATGAGAATACCAGGTGCTAGGTAAGCAGCCAAGAGAGCGTTAATGACAAGCAAACCTCAAAAATGAAGCAGTTCTTAACTCAGCCAAGAAGGTTTTTAAACACTTCCTACTTCTGAGTGTGGCCAACACAAACTCCAAGTGAATTATATTGGGTGGATGGTAAACAGATTAGGGAAGAATACCAGTGAAGTACGGTGTATGATGCTTGACCAGAAGAGGCTGTTTGCATAGAAAGGTGAATGAAAGTGCTTTCAAATGGTCGTTCTACTATGGCTTCATCTGTATGTTTGAGAAAACTATCATTTTTTTGAAAAAGATATATTATCTCTTTCAGTTTAAATTTCCTCCTGAATAAAAAGGAGATAACATTTCCTATCATAGGTTGTTAAAAGAGATAATGTTAATTAATCATTTAGTGTATAGTAATCACCTAAATATTAACTATCATTAAAATACGTAAAATATCATATGATCAACTGATTGCAGCTCATTTCAGGAGTCTAATACTTCCAGTGTCAATTTCAATTTTAGCTCCCTCGTTAAATCTGTTAGGGCAATATTTGATCCTCTAGGTCCCCTAAGTATTTGTGTGCAAGGACTCGAGGACTGTGTAGGGTTAACGCCACAGCACAGCTTTGTTGTCACTTATATAGAGATATGGCTATGTGCACACATTATTTTGAAAATATAAAAATCATAAACTGATTATCTAACATTAAAATACAATAATTCTATGACCCTGAGGGAAAATTAAATGTATATACCCAATACAGCAACTCTTGCATTACTTTAGTCACAGGTTTTCTTTCTGAAAATGACTGAACACGTTGTTTTGGTTCTACCAAACCACAAAGCATGAAACCACAGTCTAAGACTCAAACCTTGTGTGGTGTGGAATGCTACAAATAAAATCGTTGCCAGGCCAACGTTTTGTCTGATGGAGCTAATCCTCTCTTCTTCCAAATGACTTTATGATTCACTATCCCTTTTTACAAAGGATAAAAACTATTGGTAACTTTCCGTGTTGACCTGAAATATCCATAATTTAAAGCCATGATAATGAGCAATAGGAAAAAGAACACTCAGTACAAGAACCTAGAAATCAGAAATGATAATAATAGTCTTTTCAGTATTTTATTGATCTTGTATTGCTGATGTGAAATAAGAGGCCCACAAAAACAATCTACAAGTCCAAATAGCTACATGATATGTATAAAAGCATGTTTTTCTTCTTAAGTCATAAGCTACTTAAATTTATGCTGAACAGTTTTGGAACTCAAATGAATAATTTCATGCAGTACTTAGTCAAGTTAAGCTTTGTACTTAACTTGTCTCAAGCCCTTTCTAAAGAAAGTCAAGTTGAGATGATGACTTTTGTATTAAAAATTCAATGCTTAATCTTACATATTATGTTCCTATTATGTAGACATTTCTTTATTATTTTTCAAGACCCAAAAACTCAAGATGACCACTTCATTTGTAAAGTTAACATTTATCTACTTGATATATGCTGCATTAAACAGCTTAAAAGGAAGAGTTATGGTGACATGTTGAGTGTACATGGGTGAGGATGTCTCAAACATCTTTACAACCAAATCATGAGGTATGTATACACCATTTATATCTTTATCTTATAGATAAGCAAAGTCAGGCAGAAAACCCATTCTTTCTCCAGAGTCTATTCTTTTTACCACTATATAAATTCTGGAGATAGTTTTGATTTGTAGTGTGTTTGCCTTTAAACTTAACAGTGATGATTGCAACCATAAGTACAGCTGTGATTGGTATGGTTCTTGGCATTTCCATCTTGTATCTGCTACAGTATGTAATAGTAGTTTTATACTGTAAGAAAAGACAGTTCTAGTAAGCCTTTGCAAACTATGACAGGAGGGATGTAATGGTGAATAAGGAACTAGTTAGGGCATCACAGAAACATGAGCCTTTAACACTAAGTTATTTGGCAATTGTAAACAATGGTCAAGGTTACAGTAAGCAAATAATTCAGTTTGTGTTAATTGTTCTTTCAGGACAATCACTGGAATAGAAGTTGAGAAAGACATTGTCTTAGAAAGGGTCATGAAGGGTGAAGCTCTTGGGTATATGTGAAGATAAGACAAAGTCCAGTCCAGTTCAAGGATTGAAGCATAAATACACAGCATTGATTGGAACGTTTCTTAATCTGACGCAAGTCCCCTTAGCACAGACAGCCCTCACCCTTGATGATGTATCACTGTATAGAATGGAGAACCTGGAAAACCCAGAGCTGTAAAAAGATTATCAAGGAGGCAAAATGTGAAAAAACATGTGTAAAATTCTTAGGTTTCCTACAAACTTGGAGGAGGCTGAGGGGGCCATTACCTTTTTGCTGGGAACTATTACTGAGCTAGACAACTTTAAAAGAGTATTGGGTAAATATGAAATACCTGTGCAGGAAAGAGGGAGAAGCAGACCTAGAAAATGTTGAGAACTCAAATGCCATATACTCAGTACCTTTCTTGAAAATAACAATTCTGTACCTAGTGACCCTCTTCATTTGGATCTTACAATTCTAAAAGCATTACTATGCTTCACACCCTGCCGGTTAAGTTCAGAGATACCTTCCACTCAGAGATTCTGATCTTATTTTTAAGGCATTTCTCTTAATAACCACAGTGGTTAGTCATGGTTCAAACATATCATGAAGTACCCAAGACAGATTCCATAGTGGTCTCTGTGGTCATCTCCAGCTTTGTTGATTCTACGTCAAGGACAAAATCACCAAGAACTTCACAGGCAGCCCAGGAGCAGAGGTATCATAAAAGACGCCAGGAGAAAAAATTTCATTTATGTGAAAATTGGAAGCTTAGATGGTCATAGTTTTCATTTAAAGACTTAAAGATAGCAGAACTAAAATGTTTTGTGTTATTTACTATATTTTTTGAAAAAGATGGATTTTCTTTGCAGTTCCTAACTTTTCTTAATAAAAAAATTTGGCATGTGGGTGGCACCTGTGGCTCAAAGGGATAGGCACCAGCCCCATATACTGGAGGTGGCGGGTTCAAACCCAGCCCCGGCCAAAAAAAAAAAAAAAAAAAAATTGGCATAAAAATCATCATACATAAATACAATTGAATGAAATATCATATTTTATAAGTTTTAAATGATACAGCTGTTTAATTATCTGTTAAAATTAATCTGCCAGGTTTTTTTTTATACACACTGAGCTGTTTTATTTCATGTTTTACCACATTGTGTAGAGATTTTTTTTTTTTAAGAGATGTGAGATAGACAAAGAAGGAGAGAGGACCAAACTTCTCAAGTAACCTAAATATAGTTGTCATGCATACACTGCATTCTTCCTATTATGATTGACTTGTATTCGTAGTACTTTATTTTACACACTGAGGAGCAATTTCTAGTGAATTTATTTAAAATTAAAAGCAAAGCAAAAGAACAATCTGCTACCTTTGCTGTTACTGGACATCTTCAAATTATGGCCTAGTGCAAAAGTCTAATTTCTGGAATCCAGATGTTAATACTTAGAACCCTTTTAGCAGAATGAATGATTCTTGACAGGAAAATGGCAAAACATAAGGTACTGGTGAAGCCTATAGTATCTGGAGTCAGATAACTTGAGTTTAAATCCAGGCTCTGCATCTCCTTAGCTCTGTGATCATGATCAAGTTGTTTAACCTTTGATAAAGCTGATAAACCTGATAAATCTCAGTTTCCTTATCAATAGAATGAAGATAATCATGGGATTAGCCTCTTAGGGTTGTCATGAGAGTTTACTGAGTTAATGCATATAAAAGTTCTTGGCACATTCAATGGTACATGGAAAGCACAGGCAAATCCTAACTCCCATTATTATATTAATAATCTGAAGTATTCTTCCTAATTTTGCTACTCTGAAAAATAGGTCTACTGCATGGTCTCAAAGTTACCAAACATGGAAGAATGACAGATCAACTTTAAAGCAAATTGATCCACTGGATCTGCATGCTTACAGCCAACATCCAGGGTTATCCTGCCCGTTGTTCTTCCAGCATCATTGATGGCTACACAGGTATAATCACCAGCATCCAGATCTTGTGTTTCTTGAATCTTCAAAAGTCCCAAGAAGGGATCAATAATGAGGAATGTTGAGGATCTCAACTCAAGATCTCCTAAGTCAAAACAGAAGGGAAAACATTAGATGCTGAAGTATTTACACCAGCTATTAGTCTGATTTCAAAAGTTCTGAGTAAAGTTGACTGCAAAGTTTTTAAATACATGAGTCTGGCACAACATGATGCTTTCTAAAAGCTAAAATTGTGACCCGTAATAAATGTGTACAAATATTTCCTATATACGTATATCTGTGTATGTACCGACATAAATAAGAATGAGCTCTTTGAAGCTACATTGGAGAGCTAGGAAAGGTTGGTAGCTATACCCAATGCTACGTTAGGGAAGAAGGGAATGAGAAGATGAGAGTTAAGAAGAGGTTTCTATCATCTTTGTAGGAGGATATATTTTGGTTTCTCAAGAAATTCTTGAAAGACTGGAGGTTTTCTAGGTTTAGCTAATTGCCAGCACCCCATACTGCTTTTATTGGAAGGCAGATGATGCCCCTTCAAAGCTGTGACTTAGGTTAAGCTTTTTCTTGCAGGTTACCTCCTCCAAGGTGTTGCCTCTCCAGAGAATGAAATTAACCAGGATGACCAGTATCATAAAAAATACACAGTACTGTATGTTTAACGCTCAGTACAGGGATTATTTTTGTTTGTCTTTATAAAGGGGAATACCAAACATGTCAAGATCTAGAAAACTTCCAGGAATTGTGAGGGGCACCACTCTTAAGAGTTTCATAGCATTCTCAGGTATTCTCCAATATCACACACCAGCCTCATATCCTGGGCCTGAAGATAATAAAACTAACTCTTAGCTTCTAATAGGCAAAGAAAATCCAGGAGCCAGAACTATAATTCTCTAGGGCACTGAAAACAGCACCAACCAACAGTCTCAGCACAACAGATAATTCTCTTTGTGTTTATATACTTTTCACAGGAGAGGAGGCCAAAGGAATCAGAATTTTAGAAACAAAATGACATTAGCACCCAACTGTCGGTGCCAAAACAAAGTATTTTGCAGCATTCCAGTATTTAAAACCCCAATCATCCTGTACGCTTGCTACTGCATACCACGTGAGAATGAGAGCAGCAACAAAAGCTGCGTCTATGTGCTTCTGAGAAATTTTCATAAATGAAAGCAGATGATGTTGACATAAACTTTCCTCCCACCAAGGGAGGATGCAACGTGACCTCGCTGCTCATCAAGTATTAAAATGTTTAAACTAAATGGAAATCCATTTAGATTTTTGGAATTTACTTCCCTTTTATATTTCTTTTGTCTGTGTCAGAGAATATAACAGGGTGAAATAAAGACCTTATTGCTAGTAGTTGTTTTTTCAAATTAAAAATCTTTAAAGAATACCAATCATGTGGTGGGTATACTGAAAGACCAGACTCCCCCATCATATACTATGTACACGTCGTGGAATGCAACTTGCACCACAAAAATCTACTAAAATAAAAATCCAAAAAAAGAATAGCAGTCATGAAACAAAAATTGGAAAGTACTAGTTCAATTAAGTTTGCGTTTCAATCACATTTTGGCATCTCTCCTTTCTTGATGGCTAATGAAAAGTTAGTCATCGAATTATTCAGAAACCATAAAGAACTACAGAACTGTTAGATGCACATGAAATCGGGATTATCTACTTTTAACATTAGATAAGACCCAAACAGGGGTATACATAGCAAGATACATAAACTGTGCTGATGATCCACTCTAGGGTTTTCAAGCATTCTCTTGGAGAAGAGTTCTTTTTCTGGGGCAGTTTAAATTCAATCCTGGCCTCTGTGGATATAAAGACTAAAAAAGATCATTATCTCGGATATAAGATTCCTTCAAATAGTTGATGAGAATTAAGTAGTTATAAAATGTTTGTGTTAAGACTCCCTAACAGTACGCTTAAAAATTATTATGGGCCCTAGTGAATTACTGTTTACGTGGATCAAACTTATTTAGTATTTTAGCAATCAATATAAGAAATCTAAAAACATATGCATTCATTTATTTTATAATAAACTCAGGACATTTTAACATAATTAACATATTTTATTTAAGAAAATTGTATTTTGCAAAGCAAGGGAAGTTTAAAGGAGAAGAGTGGCATTGTTTCACATTTTTGCAAAGCTTTATGTTTCCTGTCTAGCATAACAGCAGACAGGTGAGGGCTCATGTTTGTTTCTGCATTCAGCCTATTAGCTATCACACAACACAGAGCCTTCAGAAACTCCACTATTCATTTGTGAGACAGTGACAGTGAAAATAGTCTTATTTCTTATTATTATGAAAATAGTTCTGCTCTTGTGGATCCCCTGAAAGAACTGTGGGAATTTCCAGAGATGTGAAACCACATTTTTAAGAACCACTGCTCTAAATAAATCCAATTTCGAAGAAGTTTTAGCAGAAAATTTTCGTAAAATGTTAACAGTATTCCTGACTCTCCTTTGAACCCACTCTATGTTGTTGATTTCTAAAAATAAAAGGTCTAAAATTTTGGAAAGCATTTATGGAATCCCTTTTTGCTGATGATCTGAATGAAATATATGTTTTTTTTTTCAAACACCTATTTTATTTAATCAGAATTGCCAGAAGAAAGATACAAAGAAAAGGTTATTCTTTGAAGAAAGGAACTCTTTCTCTCCATCCTTATGGTTCCCATAAGGTAGGATTTTCCTAACCTTCCTGGTGTCTTGTCCTCAGTGGAGATGGGACAGGAAGGCCCACTTCCCCATAACACCTTCCATTCTGGAGCCAGTCTGCACGCAGAGGAGTTGATCCTCTCTAACCCTAAGGCTAATCTTTGCTCGTGGTGGTCCTGACTCCATTTACTCAGTAACTTGGAAATGTAAGTTGTCCTGATCCTGAGGTCCAGAGCAGCTCTGCTAATTGTTGATGAATCTCAGGAATATGTCTTACATTATGGGCAGTCAATATCTAATGCTCATGTTCTATCTCTGTTGGTTCATAATCTGGACAGAAAAATGGCATGTTATTTATTGGATCCAGTGAACTGTAATACTCATGGTTGAGAGGAGAGACTCATAGTAGTGACTTTCTAGAATCTTCCATATGGTGGCTGCATGGCTCTCTACCTTTTCTTTTAGTTTCCAAATTATCTGTTGAGTCAAAACTGGCCTGAAGACTAACTTTATTCAAGAGAGTAGCTTCAGTGTGGGAGAATAAAATACTTTCCGTGTGACTCTGCTATACATAGGCAGAGAAATTAGTATATTCCATTATTTTTTTATTTTTTATTTTCATCGTAAACTACTAAATGACATTTAAAATTAAAAAAATACCATCTCTATAACACATTTTCTGGATCTATTTCATTATAATGTAAGTCTGAAAACAACACTTCATTGGCAATTCAGACAGTTAAGTACTTTAAGTAAATAACATGGGTTTATATCAATGATATAAGCTTGATTAAAAAGCAAATCCGGAAATGTTTTCTTATCAGTGAAAACATGAAGACTACAAATCTTTTAATGTGGAAAACCATGAAAATGGCACTATTTCCTAGTTTCCCTCCTTGCTTTTGATTTATATTATTTCAAAATATTTGTTTTCTACATAAAGCCTTTCCTTTCACCTCATGTTCCCCAAGAGTTTGAACTCGAGGTGAATTCATAATTTTGTGATTATGACATCAACCTGTTGCTATGGAAACATCTGTGATTTAACAAACAGAATCATAACAATAGGGCTTTGTAATATTTAGCATTTTTCATTTGAAGATTAAAAAGTATTTTGCAAACAGCATTTCAATAATCCTAGCAACCTCCCAGCTAGGGTGTTTGCAGGATTTTTTAAAAAAAATTTTCTCATAAATTAGAAGAACTGAAACAGAAGCAGAAGCAGGGATTTTTACACAGATATCTCCCGTTAGCATCTGAACCTGGAGCAGAAGCCAAGTCTATTCTCACCAAGGTCAAGTGAGAATCATCACTGTTATTCTATTAAAGAATCACAGAGGTATAATTTTGGTTATAACAATTTCTATACTTAATACTAGCATTTACCACGCATGAAGTAGCTGGCCAATAAATACATTTGTATTTCAATTACCTGTAAGCTTCCCTGTGTGTCTTTATTTGAGCACTTTATAGAAAGCATCCTTGAAAATCTAGATAACTTTACAACAGTGAGAGCCATCACCTCTAAGAAAAGCGAACTAAAATCAGCGAAGCTATTTTAAACGTTAACCAAGTATTCTTGGACAATTTTCTACAGGAAACAATCCTAAACTAACAAAGAGAATGTTCAGCTGGATTAGCAAGGCGAACTTTTCCTGCTTTGATTTTCACAGTCCTGTAATCCATACCAGATGGCAAATCCCGAAATTTAGAGTTCAGAATTTGAACTATCGTCTCCACTGAGATCATAAACATATTTTATGAGGCTGCTAAGTCACACACCAAAACAAATTTTTAACAAATCATTAAAAAAAAAAAAACCCAAGTGGATCAGATACAAACATACTTAAGAAACGTACCTTTGAACCATTTAACCTGAGGTGGAGGAACACCAGAGGTTTTGCATTCCATAACTGTGGTGTCCCCAAGGGCAACCAAGAGCTCACTCTGAACTACAATCAACTTGGGGGCTTCTGAAAAAAGCAAACATGCAAATAGTTAACATCTAGCATAAAACCACACGGACCTTGTTTATGTTTACTAAATGAACCAATAAAAAGATCTATCAGGATTTATGTGCTTGTGGCTATTTCAATGTTTATAAACAGAAAGAAACTGTTATAAGGCCCGTACACACAGAGAAGTGTGATGAAAAGATCACCTAGTTAGGCCAAAAAAAGAAAAAAATCAGGCAAAAATAAGAACCGAAACAAAAGTAATTATGATAAAACCAAGGCCAAAATATTTAGGAAATTAACTGGAAGGTCTATATGAAGATGTATGTAAGAAATGAAAAAGCTTAGATAGCTGAGTACATCTTATAGAAATAATATTAAAGGAACAGACACGAGGACAATTATAGCAAAAATGCAGTCAAAAGAAGAATGGTGGTTAAGACTTGAGGTTAACACAATTGCAGATAAATTGGTTAATAACATTTTCTGCATGACTTTAAGGATATTCATGTCTAACTATGGAGAGATATTTATAGTTCAAGGCAAAAGTTTGTCTCTTTACTGAAAGTAGAGTCTCTTGGTTTTGACTCTTTTTTTCCCTTGCATAAGCTAAACATCCATACACAGTTTCACCTTCTAGCTAAATAGCTCAGTTCTCTCATATATTTTCCCTTAACTGGATATTTTAGAACGTCCGTATTTCAAATGTGATAGCTTTAAACAAAGCTAAGGTCTTCTCAGAGATCATATTACTCCTCTGCTAGAAAAATCTTAAGTATTTCCCATTGCTTTCAAAATTCCCTAGTTTGTCTTTCAAAAATCATAAATTGGTGCATAGTCTTATTTTTAATTTCAAAATACAATTGAACAGCTCTAAGTTCACCACCAAGGAACTGTAACAAACTGGTCAACATAAGGAACTAAGCTTGCTGTACTGATATGTACATGTACTTTACTTTCTTGTACAGTTTTTATTTTAAAATGTCATATGACATCTTACACAATCAAAACACAGTAAAATCATACATATGGCCTCATACAAAATCAATACACTTACTGTTTTTTCAGGATTTAATAATTTTTTTCTAAAAAAAGAGTCAGTCTTGGTCTATTTCTTATTCTCATTACAAGTGGAAGTGGAGAAAGCACTCTCAGCTCTGGCTGTAGCACTCAGCACACCTGGGGATTTTTTTCCACAGCAAGTGACATGAACTGCATTATCAGATGCCTGACATCCTCTTCTGGAGTCTCTGCAATTTCCATGTCATCCTCACTTGCTTTGTCCACTTCATCAGCTGCTTCATAGACTTTCAGACTAGTCTGTCCTTTGGTCAAGATCTCATGGTAAACTGCTTCTGGGTCAAGTTCCTAACAGGTTGCCATCTCATCATCTATTGCAAAAAACCTTCAAAATCTACTCCTTTGAATTTGCCATCAGAGATGTACTGTCTGACGGGGCCAAAATATTGTGCTCTTGGGTTGTGACAAAACCAAATTTCTAGAAACACTTCTGTATCATTTCTGGCTAAACTTTATTCCAAGCAGAATTGATCTAGAAGACAACATCCAGAGCATTAACTAAGACAATGGATAAAGTTGCTTCAACAGGCAGACCTCAGGTTTGTGTTTTAGTACTGACCCACTGCAGGCATTGGGCTCAGCAGTATCTTTTAAATGTTTTGATGATGGCTTGGTCAAGAGGTTGGATTTTTGAGGTCATGTTTGGAGGCGGAAATTTCAGTGTCACCTTCATAAGATTTACCCATAGGTGACCAGGACAGTTGTCTACTATCAGTAGAATAGACTGTTCTTCTTCATTTGTCAGTCCACACCACTTACCCACTCCTCAAACAGGGCATTTGGCTGCATTTGTTTGATCTCCAAGTGAAGGGGTGGTGTTCAGGCTTTAGGTTCTCATATGCATGTGGCTTTACCAAAATGTGCTGGCTCAAACTTCATGCTGAAACTTTTGTGCTAACTCAACCAGGGCCTCAGTTTATCTCTGCCTGAGCTAGCACAAGGCAGATCTACGAAACATCCTTTGGAAAGTTTTCTGCCTTTACATTTGTCACCCTTCAGATGAAGCTACTGCCAGGCATCACCTTGAAAAAGAGCCCATGCTCATCAGCGTTGAAGATGTCGTCATCTTTGAAGCCTCTGGCAAAGTCTAGGAACTTTTTGATGAACTCTTCCACAACTTCTACTGGAACATTGTTTGATTCACTACACGAGATTTCTGGGAGATCTCACATTGCAGTTTAAATTTCTTGAGCCAATGTGCTAGAGCTAAGTAACTTCTTTGATCATAGGGCTGGAGATCTGGGCATTAACTGTCCTCATTTGTTTGAACCAGCTTAATGTGGCTTCCTTGACTTCACTGAGAGAAGTTTTCCTTCCTCTCCACTGTAAGTCTCTCCTTTCCTTACCATATCTCTCCAAGTAATGGAGATGTGGTTTTGCTAATACCAAAATGTTCCACTGTCTTTCTTTGGCTGCTGCTTTCTGAAAAATGTAGATGATAAATCCTTTCCTTCAAGGTCAGCTCTTTGAGTTTTTCATTTGGGCCATTATATCTTCATTAATAGTAAAAATTTTCTGTAATTATAGACTGTACCTACAATTCAAACCAGTCTTTCTCATCAGAAAAATCTTCCACAACATGTGATAAGCAATGGGAAATAAGGCATAATCCAATATGTGATAATAATAAAACATTAAAAAACAACTTATACTAAAGAAAAATTATTCAACTAAGGGGCAGAGCCCATATTTTCCACTCCTTGGTGTAGAGTAGACTCAACTGGTCAAGAGTAAATTAATATCATGTGTTATAATCCTAGTGGTCAAGATACAACTTATGGAGGTGATCTATATATAGGTCAACATATGTAGTCTTTCATTGAGTACATGTGGTACATGTCAAGTCTCTGAAAATTAGGTCAACTTAATAAGGTGGTCAATGTAGGGAAGTAGTAGACTATGGAGGTTCCACTATATTAAGTAAGGGTGGTACAAATGTTTTAGGTTAAATGGTTGCTTTTCTAATTCTTGATTCCTACCTATAGATGCGCCCATCACCAAATAGTGATATTATACTCATTAGGAAGGTTTGTGTCCCTCACCTTCTCTCTCCCTTCTCCTGATTGACTTCCACTGAGTTTTACTTCCCTCTGTGCCTAGGTGTACTCATTGATTAGTTCCAATTTAATAGTGAGTACACATGGTATTTTTTTTTCCATTCTTGAGCTATTTCACTTAGGAGAATGGTCTCCAGTTCCATCCAGATCCACATATTTGCAATTGTGAATTGTGGTATCATGAACATTTGAGTATATGTATCTTTTTTATGAAAAGTCCTCCTTTGGGTAGATACCCAGTAGTGAGACTGTTGAATCAAATGATAGGTTTACTTTGGTTCTTTGGAGAATCTCCATACTAATTTCCATAAACCAGGACTAATTTTGTACTAATTTTCAGTCCCACCAACAGTATGTAAACATTCCTTTTTATCTGCATCTATACCAGCATCTATTGTTTCTGGAATTTTTAATAAAAAACCACTCTAATTGGGGAAACGTGATATCTTCTTGTGGTCTTAGTTTGCATTTTCCTGATAATTGGTGACATTGGACATTTTTTCATATGTTTATTGGCCATTTGTCTTTCTTCTTTTGAGAAGCTTCTGTACATGTCTTTTCCCACTTTTTTTTTTTTTGAGACAGTGTCTCACTCTGTCACCCTCAGTAGAGTGCCGTAGCTTCACAGCTCACAGCAACCTGCAATTCTTAGGCTTAAGTGATTATCTTGCCTCAGCCTCCCAAGTAACTGGGACTACAGGCACCCAGCACAACGCCTGGCTATCATTTGCCCACTTTTTAACATAATTGTTTGTCAAAAAGAACAAATGTTTTTGGAGACATCACATTACCAGACTTCAAACTATACTACAAGGCCACAGTAAGCAAAACATCCTGGTATTGATACAGAAATAAAGACACAGACCAATGGAACAGAACAGACAAGCCAGATATAAAACCATCTACCTACAACCAACTGGTCTTTTACAAAACAAAAAGCAATGTACACTGGGTAAAATAAACCACACTTAATAAATGGTGGTGGGAACATTGGATAACCACAAGCAGAAGAATGAAACCGGACCACTACCTCTTACCACTCACAAAAGTTAATTCCAGATGGATAAAAGTCTTAAATCTAAGGCATGGAACCATAAGAATTCTGCAGAAAAATGTAGAAAAAACTCTTCTAGATATCAGCCTCAGCAAAGAATTTATGATTAAGAACCCAATGCAATCATGCAACAAGAAAAATTAGTAAATTAGATTTGATTAAACTAAAAAGCTTCTCCCCAGCTAAACACACAGTCAATAGAGCAAAACAACAACATGCAGAATGAGAATTCACAATTTCCATATCCAATAAAGGGCTAATATCCAGAATTTGTAAAGAAATCAAGCAAATCAGAAAGAAAAAAAAATTGCCTTAAAAAGTGGGCATAGCCTTCTTTTTAACCTTATCCTCCATTAACTTCCTCGCTTACTACAAAGTACAGAGCTCCAATTGGTAGCCCAAAACACAACACACCCTTCAAAATGCACTCTGTCTACCAGAATAAGCTTAAATCCTGTCTCCTTTGACAAATCTTTGCAATTTCCCCAGTCTGAATTAATCTTCTCTTATGCCAACTTTCCACCATGGTACTTGTCTGTCTTTAGGTATCCACCCCCATTATTTAAGCTCTTGAAAAGTAAAGATTACATGACTTATATTTTTAAAATTTTACATTACATAGTCTCTAGCACAGCACTTTGTATACTGCATAGTTAGAGATGTTAATAAGTTAAACAACTGTGTTCAATATTTTGGCTTATATGTGAACGTCAAAATTTATTTTCACAACGCAATGTAAAATTTTGCTCAACCACTTGCTCAGTATTTGGGACACTTTTGTTTCCTCCTTTACCTAACCACTCTAACTATCTTTATGATGGCTCTTTTCACCCCTTTGTCTCTACTGATAGTTTTACTATTTTTCTATGAATGAAGTCAAATAAGAATAAGTACAAGATGAATTGCAGGTCATTAATCACTCACAATCCATAACCTGGATCTGAGCATATGAAACCTTTATCTTTTATTCAACTAAGAAAAACCAAATTAAAAGGAGCATTCTATATAATAATTATCATGAGTTATACTTTCAATAAATGGGAAAACTGAAGCTGAAAAATAAAAATAATATTATACACAGTTTTGAAGTAAAAATTATGCAACAAAAGTTGAGATAAGCTAGAAAGGACATATAATTTATTAACCTGAAAGTGAGATATTACAAAGAACAGATGAACCATGGAAGGGCTAGAAGGATAGAACACTGTGAACAATCTGGAAGTCTCATGTAACCTGGAAGCTTTGATTTCTGTTGAAGCTTCTCACTGTCTGAACTTTTAATTTAAGCTAGTTACAATGTTAACTTTAATCAATGTGTGAAATGAATAATAAATTATAAGACAGTAACTTATTCATTTTAATAACATTAATTTTCCGAAAGGTACTATTACATTGCTTGATGTGATATTCATCTTATTTTAATTGCTTTTTAAACTAATTATACTTGCCGATGTATCTGAGGATAGAGGTCTGTTTATCTATTCCAGCTGAATTACTTGCCAGGCAACCATATACCCCTGCATCTTTGGGAACTGCATTTTTGATAAATAAGGTACCTTCTGAGGTCATTCTATACCTATGAACAAAAAGCAAAAAATAATAATGAAAATATCATAATACTATGTATCTCCTTTTAACTATTTTCAAATATCTAAACTTATATTTCTGGTGTTCACTATAGAGATAATTAACATCATGTCACAAACAGATGTAATAATAGTAACAATGACAGATAGAGAAATGGATGGATGGATGGGTGGGTGGGTGGATGGATGGATGGATAGATGGACAGTTAGATGGATGGATGGACGGACGGATGAATGGATGGATGGACGGACAGATGGATGGATGGATGGACAGATGGATAGATGGATGAATGGATGGATGGATGGATGGATGGATGGATGGATGGATGGACAGATATATAGATGGATGGATATCCATATCCAGTACTGGTTACATACCAGGCATTGCTCTAGGAGCTTTACCTTTATGTCTATTAACATTTTTAATTTTCCTAACAACCCGATGAGTTAGATGCTATTAGCATCTCTGTTTTACAGATGAGCAAGAGATTATCTAACTTGCCAAAGTCAGTGTTAATAAATGGAAGAAATGGAATTTGCCCCAGCCAATCTTACTCTGTGTGGTAAAACTGCTATGCTAAATGGTCCCTCAAAATGAAGGCCTGAGAGACGCAACGCTTCCTGTGTCACAGTGACTCAGTGATGAGCCTGGGAAGGGAATCTGGCTCAGCTTGCTACATCATGCCTAAGACGTCCTCCTCATGCCAAATCCAGTGTAATGAAAGTACTAACGGTTGGAAATGTTGTTGTTTATATTCCACATGTTTATTATATTCTCCAAACATGTGAGGATTGAATGTCTTTAAAAAGTGTCCAATAGGATAAAACATCTCCGTTTTATGGTAAAATGAACAGAGATGTAACAAAACACCTACTGTAGTATGGGAAAAGTGGGAAACAGTCGCAAAGAATGCCTACACGTGCTTTAATTGGAGCTACTGTTCTATCCTTGGGCTGTCCCCCTCTCTTCTATTAAATTCAGGATAATGCCTTTAATAGATTTGTTAAAACTATATGTTCTCTTACCCCACAGAAAGTTTATTATCCCCAATTCAATGGCAGAATTTGAAGTGTTACAAAGCTGCGCTCACAACTTAAGAGTATTGAAAAACACTTCATCCAGCTATTGGGTTCAAGATTTATTAACCTCAAACTCTATAAATTCATCATTTCACTTATTCAACATTTCCTAAACTGTTTAGAAAAATCTAAAGATGTGGATTTTTTTTCAATCCCTCCTTAATCTTAGGTATTTCATCAGGTTAGTTGGGTCCAGAAATTTCTTCAATTTTTCTCACTCAATAAAAGCAAGGAACGTGATACAAACCCAGTACCTGTGTGAAGCCACAATAAACATATCGTTCATGGTCCAGGTGAGCTTTGGTTTGGGGTAACCTGTGGCAGAGCACATGATGGAGACCTCGGACCCTCCTGTGAAAGACTGATTCTTGGGCATCACAGTGACTGTGGGAGGCTCTGTAAGTAAAAAGAAATGTATAAAGAGGAATGTCAATATATGTTGATGTTAGAAGTTTCCACCAACTGATCTACGTTTCTGTCTACTAATCTGGAACTTCATATAAATATTCTCCCAGGCAAAGTCTTTAGATAGGGCTTTTGCTTTTTTCTGGAGCAACTTTCCCTGACCCTGCTGTCTGTTCTGTTTAACCTTATTTCTCTCTTTTTTATTTATTAGAAAATAACTTTGTTGAGGTCAGGAGCCTGTCTTCACATTATACTATTTTCCATTATATTCTAGAGCATTCAACATCCTTTGTATATCATGCAGTGGTTGTGTATATAAAAGACACTTAAAATGGCTGATGGAATGCAGACCATTCCTAAATTGTAACTTGGCTCTAAATTGTAGTATTTGCCATTCCTTCTCAAGGGCCTCCTATACTGATCTTTTGACTTATGCCCATGGATCAACAGGATCTCAACTTAACAAAAAAATACAAATTATACAAATTTTCTCTTACATTCCACTTGTATGGCAGGGAATAGACTTGAAAATTAAGCATTAAATTAAGAATTTATTGTCCAAAAGATAACAATAATTATCTGAGAAAGTTCTGGGATGTTGATATATATTAAGTCTAATCAATTACATGTTTTATATACATATTACTACACAACAAGAATTAATAGTCTAGGAAAGTATTATCAAATAT
Source organism: Galagoides demidoff (assembly GCA_963574575.1). Lineage (NCBI taxonomy): Eukaryota > Metazoa > Chordata > Mammalia > Primates > Galagidae > Galagoides > Galagoides demidoff. The sequence goes on from CAUYQV010077572.1 coordinate 41,559, forward strand.
TAAATAATTCTCTTTATGTAAATATCACCCACTCAATAAGATAAAAATAAATTCACTTGCACAGTGTTTGAAATAGACAGAATCCATGAGTATTAACAGAAATAAATGAATTCATTCATTGATATCTAGTTTTTTGCACAATGATCTATGTACTAACTTGTAGGGATACGCTGATGAGCCAGACATGTTGTCTGCTTTCCGTTTAATTCAGTTTTCACAATAAATAAAATGGAGAAAGTCAGTTAGCCTGTTATATAATCTTTACTGTAAGTTGCTCAGCAAATTGTGGCTTCGTTTTACTAAGAAAAATTAGCCTGAGGTATCTATCTCTATACATTTCAAAGAGATACAAATGGTACCGCTGGACTGCAGCAACTCTACAACTGAAGGAACCTAATTAGTGCCTAATTGCTAGCAGCTTACAGTTGCCCTCCCCTTTTTTTCCTGTTTACATTGTGTTTTTTAAATTATGACCTAGTCTTTGAAGTTAATTTTGAAGAATTTTTCCGGCCTGTGGACTTTGATAGCTTCATTATTCCATGGATTCTTCTTGGTGAACACAGGACCAGAGAAATGCACAAGGTCAAGGGCAGACTGGCCGTGGCCAGTAAGTTCAAATGGCGATTCCATCTGGAGTCCATCAGTTCTGAAATGCTGAAGAACTACACATGCTGCCGGGGAGGTACAAATAACCTTCAGGGAATGGGGAGGGAGCTGAACTGTTCTTTCTTTTGGAAATGTAGTATTGTTAAATACCCACATGAATTTAGTTCACCTTCCTGAAATAAAATGTGTCTCACGTCTAGTTCAGATTGACAAGAGATGCTCCAAAGATTCAGGCAGTTCTTAACATTTTTGTAAAAACTTGGTGCCTTTCAATGGAGTTTGCCAGAATTGGCCTGGCATCTCTCCCAGCAAGAATCCCATTGGTAGGTTCTCTAGTTCAGATATCAAAGTGAAAATAAATGTCAGTTATCCAAACCAGGATGCAAAGAGCTCAGAAGCCGCTGAGTAAATAAAGCCTGATATAGGGTGCTGCTCAAGGTCACAAAATAAATCTGTGAGCAACATAAAGATGGAATGACATCATCCCACAGAAGGTGAGAAATTTACCATTTCCTTGGAAAGATTACTCCAGCTGATGATAAGATATTTAGAAAGACTATAAACAAACACAGACAGGAAAACTGGATTTCCACCAAATAACAGTTGAATATAGATCATCAAAATGAATCAGCTTTTACTTAATCAGGTTAAATAAGGATGGGATAGACCTCAGTATAATTTTTCAACCATTAATTTTTTTTATTTCTTATAAAAATTCCTCCTTTTAATAAAGAAGTTTTAATGTGGCAAGAACATGGAATTTAAGAACCATAGTTCAACTCCATCGATGAAGTGCCATCAATTGCCCATAAGCCAAATCTATATCTCTTGAATTACAACATACAAACCAATTTTTGATGGAAAAAAATAGTTTTAAATTTGGATTTACAAGTCCAGAGTCTAATTGTAGGCTTTGGGGGAAGCAATCTCTCACCACTACAATTGTCACCATCATTACCATCATAATCATCACCACTACCAGAACCATGAACAGTCAACAATACCAGCATTATCAACAACAACTTAGCTTTTTATTAGCTGAAGCAATGGAGACGTGGAACTTTATCAGGAAGGAAGACATTAATTTATTCTTTATTTTTAATTATAAAAAAATACATAAGTTATTTATAAGTTCTCACCAATCTTTTTTTTTTTTTTTGAGACAGAGTCTCACTGTGTTCCCCTTGGTAGAGTGCTGTGGTGTCCCAGCTCACAGCAACCTCAAACTCTTAGGCCTAAGCAATTCTCTTGTCTTAGCCTCCCAAGTAGTTGGGACTACAGGCATCCATCACAATGTCTGGCTATCTTTTTATTGCAGTTATTACTGTTGTTTAGCAGGCCCTAGCTGGGTTTGGACTCACCAGCCTGTGTGTATGTGGCTGACACCCTAACCACTGAGCATGAGTGCTACCTCACCAATCATTTTTTAAAAGAATTAAATATAGATAAACATGATATCAAGAATATTCTTCTTAGCAAAGTATCTCAATTATAGAAGAAAAAGTATCCAATGAACTCAGCCCTACTATGAAACTGATAGCCCAAAAAGGGGAAAGGGGAGAGAGAGGGGAGATGAGAGGGGAGGATGGGTGGAGGGAGGGTAATTGGTAGGATCACACCTACGGTGCATCTTACAAGGGTACTTGTGAAATTTACTAGGTATAGAATATAAATATCTTAACACAATAACTAAGGAAATGCCACGAAGGCTATGTCAACCAATTTGATGAAAATATTTCAAATTGTACATAAAACTAGCAATTGTACCCCATGACTATATTAATGTATAAAGCTATGATTTAATAAAAAAAGAAAAAGAAAAGAATAAAAAATAAACACTACTATAAGACTCGGGTGTCTTAATCTATTATTAGTGGTAAGGTTGGCAAAAATGGTTTATAACACTGCCAACAAAGATGATGGAAAAAAAAACCTCACCTAACTCTTGGAAATTGCCAACACTATTTTCAAACTCAGGAGACATATTTTTTGGTCAGCTGGGTCTGACTTCTTGCAGATAAGCCTCTGGTTGAAAACATCTCAAAAGAAAGACCAACAAATTAATCAGATAATGCCAATGATTTAATTACCTAAGCAACAACTTATAATCTTGTTTGTTGCTGTTCACCACTGATATATTTACAGTATTTGAGCAAATTTCTGTGTATTTTCACTTTTGTGCCCAACACTTATTGAGTACTTACCATGTTTCAGGCAATTTATGCCTTCAAAGATCTCAAAGAATACTGGATTAAAAAGTATATTAAGTAAAAATTAGGGACTAAGTCTTGAGTCAGTTCACCAAATAGGAAAGTTGGCTAAGTTTGCTGAGTGCTTAAGAGCCAGGTGTCTAACTCTATATTCGTCATTCATTTTCCACATTAATCCTATGACATGTTACTGCCATTGTACAGATAAACTAAGGCTCAAAATGTTCAAATAACTTGCCCAAAGGTGGAGGTGGTGTTTCAATGCAGAGCTTGCTAGCTCCATGGTATCTGTCTATGTCTCTGTGGGGATAATAATGACAACTACCTAACAGGGTTATTAGAGCTTAACTAAAATAATATGAATGAAATATTGAGAACAGTCCTTGATACATAATAGACATTATGCAACTTTTACTATTATTAATATTTCATTATATGGCAAAGGATGATTAAAATGACAGGATAAAGTAGTATAGTATTTAAAATACCTCTGTGCATCGAATTTAATAACCCTAGTCTTCACATTTGAAAAGTCTATTTAGATTACATACGATGTTTATAAGTAGTATTTTTAATACATTTTTTAATTCTAAAATTTGAGAGATTCTAGATAGTTAAAATTGACTAATTATAATGGATATAGATACAGTTAAATTTTTTCTATGTTTTACTGATAGAAAAAAAATGCTAATATTTATGTCACTTGGCATTTGTTAAAAAAGAGTCATGATGATATAATGAGCATGTGGGTATGATAATATTAGTTTAATACTTAATAAAGTAATTTTGGGCATTAGAAACAGAGTTCATCCACCATCTTGAGAAATATTTCCTTTTTTATTCCAATATTCTCTCTAGTGACAGACTAATTAATAACAAACATCTACCCTTTTCTGAGACCATAGAAGGCAAATTAATACTTCTAATTTTCATAGGTAATTAACATTAGGGAGAAAAGAGGCTTCAGCATGTGATTATGGGGGGATGTCAGCAATACACTAATATGCTCAGATTAAATCAGGATTCCTGCCTTGTTCTTTTTTTTTTTTTTTTTTTTCCTGCCTTGTTCTTTAGTCTTAAAAGTCCTCCTCAAGCAGAGCAGCTAATGGAATCAACAGAAAATTATTTTTGTTGCCAGAGAAGCAGAAAAACAGTTTTTTATAAACAAAACTTAAAACTCTTAAGATATACAAAATTATCCTCCCCACACTTATTCTAACTTTCACTTATAAAGACAACCAGAACAAACATTTGAAAATTTAGTAGCCACTGTATCATCTTAAAATGGACAGATTGCTTTTGCCTATTTTGCAAAATATTGCAACACTCACCCACATGGTACAATTTCTACATTAGACTGAGCTAATTTAAATGATAATAACAACTCTACGAGACCAGCTTTTGTTATAAAACGTTGTTTTAAATGTAAGCAGTAACATGCCTGCATGTGCTACAACTGGAAAAGAACGTACATAATGAAATCTGAAACTGCTGTGATTCAAACAACCCACTGAAGTTAACATGGAAAATGAGAGAGAAGGTTAGTGATGCAGGGCTTTCCTATGATCTGTTAGTTACTGTTCTATGGAGGTCAATTTAGCAACCAAAAAAATACGTCTACTGGGTGCAATTACGTTTTTTTTCTCTATGCAAGGCAATATGGGCTATAAAAAAGGTAGTGTGATATCACAAAATACATGTTTTGTCTTTGTCCTGCTTCCTGACATACAGCTCCCCAAATCCGTGGAATCTCTGGAATGATAACAATGTCTTCTGTATGCTAATAAGATGATTGGTGGCTGGGGTTCCCTAGATGGCTTCAGGGTGGGAGCTGGTCACCAGGAAGACCAAGTGTGATTAGAGGATGGGAATTTTATCCCTACTCCCCAAATCCAGGGGGCCAAAGGTAGAGTTGATCACCAATGGCCAATAATGTAATCAATCACATCTACATAACAAAATCTCCATAAATACTCAAAAGAATAGAGTTTGGATAACTTCCAGATAGTTAAACACATGGTAGTTCCTGTAGGATGTCAGGCTCTGTGCCCCTTCCTCCATACCTTGCCCAATGCATCTCTTCCATCTGCCTGTTCATCTGTATCTTTTGTAATGTTCTTCAGAATAAATGAGTAAATTTAAGTAAGGGGTTTTTCCCAAGTTCTAGGAGCCACTCTAGCAAATTAATCAAACCTAAGGAGGGGGTTTTAGGTACCCTGATTTATAGCTGGTAATTTAGAAGTACAGGTCACAACCTCGGCTTGTGGCTGGCATCTGAAGTGGGGGACAGTCTCATGGGAGGGAGCCTTCACCAGTAGGATCTGATGCCATCTCCAGTTACTTCACTTCAGGATGAAATTGAAGTAGAGGACTACCCAGCTGGGGTCTGCTGGGAAATTGCTTAGTGTGTGGGGAAAAACTCCCGCATATTTGGCACAGGAGTGAAGTGTACAGGGGGTGGGGGGGGAATGTCACTTTTTCCTGTCACTCTGGTAGGCAGTATCTGTTATGAGTATCTCACAATAAATAAAATATGGTTGGGGAAAAAAACAAATAAACATGAAACCATAAGAGCAAAATCATGTGGCATAATAACAGTAATAATCTATACAAGATAGCAGAACAAAGAGACCAACAATACTCAGAAATGTGGTGGTTATGAGATGGGCGTCATGTTAGAGGTACAATTTAGAGAGGGAACCTAGAGCTAGAATGAGAATTATGCCATTTGGAGGAAGTCTGGATGGGAAGTGGGGGAGGGGCAAATCATGGAGGGAAGGAGAGTAAGGAAGCAGGGGACAAAGGACTTCATGCAAGGTAGAAGTTGTGGACATAGAGTTTGGCAGAGTAAATATTCAGTGGCTATCAGGAGCAGTCCCTATCCATTCCTTTAAGAAATTCAAGACTATAATAAGAAAATTCATAACTCACACACAGGTACCCCACATTATCTGTTTGGCAGTGGTTTGATGTATAAAATTTAGCAGCATCAATAATATTTTATTGAACAAAAGAAACTATAAATTTCTCTGCCTTTAATTCAAAATCAGAGATAGAAGCTTCATATCAATAGTAAAGTCAAATACTCAGTTATTCATGTTAAGGAAACATGAATAAAGACACATGAATATCTTATTCTTTAAGATAAATAGTATTCATATACGTATTAAAAGAAAAATTCTTCTTTTTTCCCCACATCGCTTTGTGAGAGTAAATTTGAGAAATAAACTGTTGAAAGAACTACATAGGAGTCCATTTACAGAAGACTGGGGAGCATACATTTTATTCTGGGATAATGAGAAAAGTATACAAAGGTTTTGGGTGAATGGACATTTACAAAGCAATATTTAGGAGAAATTTCCCTGGTTGCACCCCGGAAGATGCATTAGAATGGGAGAACAAAACTAGAAGAAAAGATGTCCATTAGAAGAGAATTTAAGTTTAGACATTCGAGCTGGGTGAGGTGGAGCTGGTGGAGATGAGGAGGATGAGAGTGATAGGAGAGACACTGAGGAACTAAACTCACCATGAACGGGGAAAGTAGGAGGCATTCAGACAGGAAAATACCATTACATCTGGGATAATTCCACTGAACTCTAAAGTTTAAGTTACTTGTTCACACTGATCCCTGCCAGCAATGCCAAGCACTTCCTGATTCAAGCATCAGTCCATAGTAAACATGTTGCACTGTAGGCATAGACCAAAAAGAAAAGGAAGTAGAATATTCACTGTTAAAAACTGATACACTGGCTCGACGCCTGTGGCTCAATCGGCTAAGGTGCCAGCCATGTACACCCAAGGTGGCGGGTTCGAATCCCCAGCCCAGGCCTGCCAAACAACAATGATGGCTGCAACCACAAAAATGGCTGGGCGTTGTGGCGGGCGCCTGTGGTCCCAGCTACTTGGGAGGTGGAGGCAGGAGACTCACTTGAGCCCAGGAGTTGGAGGTTGCTATGAGCTGTGATGCCATGGCACTCTACCTAGGGGGATAGCTTGAGGCTCCGTCTCAAAAAATAAAATAAAATAAAATATAAAAATAAAAAAAGAACAAAGTTTATAATGAAAATAAAGACTCCACATGTGTAAGAAGGGACATGTTACTACAGTATTACTACAGCATTACTGAGAGGCAAATAAATACCTGACAGAATAGGCTTTCCTCAATATTCACAGATTAGAATTATAGTTAAGATTAAAAAAATAAATTGGACTTTTGGGGATCTATAAACTTTATGGACTCAAATTGTTTAACCTTGGGAGACTGAACAGAATCACCTAGAATTGAAAAAAACTTAAAGCTTACTTGAGAAGCTATACAAAGAAGAATTACATAACTGTGCAATTTACTAATCTGTTTCCCTTATTTTTAGTTTGTAACTTATGATTCCTGTTTTCATGTGATTCAGGGTGTGATGATATTTACAAATGTCTGTTAAGAAAGGAGCAGAGAGAACTGGCAAATGATTACAGTTCTAAGTTCACAGAGACGTTTCCCTTCATCTTATTTTGAACCTCTGGTTTGCCAGAATAATAATGAAAAATCATTCAACTAGCATGGTGTTGTTAAAAAAGCTATTTACAAGGATCCTAATGTAGCTCAAGATATTAAACACACCTATTTACTGGGGTCCAACCGGTCCAAAACTTCAGAGAAGAGAGGTTTCAGTTAATAGGAATTCAAGGATACCAGCAATAGACTCAAGTCCTTCTCAAAAATTTAACGTTACCCGCATCCAGTGATACTAGCCATCAGCTTCCCTGAGAGTAATGGGGCTCAGTCTTTGCATGGCTTCAAGGGTAGTTATCAAGACTACCTCTGTTTTAAAGGACATCAGTGACTTCAAGTATAATCCTGAATTTTTACAAAGCCTCTATACCTGGTATCTCAGGAGAACTAGAAATGAAGAGATAGAATGTTCAGAAGTTAGCAAATAAACAAATAGGACTAATTGTGAGAATCGATGTAAAAACATGATCAAAAATGAACTCAAAGGCAGAATAGAACATATGATAAAACAAATTCTTCAATACTAGGAAAATTTTTTCTGTACTCTTGGGGATCAATAACTTTTTCTGAGCAGAGTCATAGCATGACATATCATGACTATTCAAAAAGTAGCATTTTGAGAATTTTAATTTACTGCTTATTTGACAGTACAAAGTTTGGGTATAATTTTTTTTTTTTTTTTGCAGTTTTTGGCTGGGGCTGGGTTTGAACCCGCCAACTTCGGCATATGGGGCCAGCACCCTACTCCTTTGAGCCACAGGCGCCACACTGGGTATGGTTTTAAATCAAAACATTTTAAAATATAAACTATTTTCCAGGCAGTGCCTGTGGCTCAGTGAGTAGGGCGCCAGCTCCATATACCCTGGGTGGTGGATTCAAACCCGGCCCCGGCCAAACTGCAACAACAAAAAAAAAAGCCGGGCATTGTGGCAGGTGCCTGTAGTCCCAGCTACTTGGGAGGCTGAGGCAAGAGAATAATTACCTAAGCCCAGGAGCTGGAGGTTGCTGTGAGCTGCGACACTACAGCACTCTACCTAGGGCAATAAAGTGAGATTCTGTCTCTAAAAAAAAAAAAAAATATATATATATATATATATATATATACTATTTTCATTAGGGAACTTTACTCATGTCAGCCTTTGTCTCTAATGAGCCTAGAATTCATCCACAAAGGTTAAGTTTCCAAAGGATTAATTTTTATAACATTCTCACCTATTGAGGTCTCAGATTACATATCATCAAAGATACTGGTACTTAAAGATATTGAAATTAGTCACTCTGACTTTACGGAATTATTTCAAAGTACCTGAGGGTATACTGATTGGTACAAAGATTCATGAGGATAAAGATGAATATCTAAATACGGATTTATATACAAAATGTTCCTTATAAATGAAAGCATTAAATTATCTATCTTTGCATACCTAAACTTGGATAGAAGTCAAGAGAAATTTTGTTAAAGTTAAGAAATAATGATCATGAATCTCTTTTCCTGAAAAAATTCTATTTGTCATCTAATGACATTTTTTCCTTTAGCTTTGGAATATTTTATAACTAAATCTTTGGGGGGAAGCTCTCAATTTGAAGACAATTTCCATTTCTCACTTAAGATTGCATAGCAAGCCGACTAATCCCGGCACTGTAGGGATGAGGTGCTGTCTTTAATTTTTTATATAATGACACATATATGGGCAATAAATTCATCTCTGCTAAATCTCAAGTTTTGTTTCAGTAGATAAAAGTCTGATTTGGGCAATGTTCCCAGAAGTTCCTTTGGGGGAAAGTGACACATTTCAAAACTGCAGAGTTTCAGTTGTATTTAGTTAAAATAATTATTTTGAAATGGTGGCTTTCTGTGCCTCTGTTTAAAGAACTGTTCTATGTATGTCAGCTCAGAGTTGAGAGATGACAAGTTATACGGACTCCAGGCTGTATAAAGTCACAGCTAATAATAAGCATAAGTGTTGGGTTGTAAAATCAGTCAAATGTATTTGATTATCCTGATTTAAGTTTAGGACAGTGCTCTTTATTTCAAAAATAATGAAAACCAGGTACCTAGGCAGCACAGCTGGAGTTAGTACAGATATACACTAAAAAATATCTCCATCTACCCTCAAGCAGAAAGGAATCTCTTCTCAAAAATTAAAGCCTCCTATGACATCAAGATGTACAATTACATTGTGGTCTTAGTGCCATATCCACTTTCACAAGTGAGTTAGGTGAGACAGGAATGACCCCCAACTCAGTCTGATAAGGGTGAAAGATGTAATTGTCTTTCTACATGACACCAACATTTTTTACTGAAAAGATAATTTTGAAATTCTTGTCAAAGATAAACCATGTTTGTTTAAATTCGGCAGTTGACCCAGAATTGTTTTACCTTGAGTTGCATGTAAAGTGGCACATTTCCCAGAGAAAGTGGAAGCAGGATGTTGGGAACACCCTTAAAGGCCTCTCTGATACATAAAAGCCAGTTAGAATGTATCATTAAAATGAACTCTGAGCAGGTTCCAAGTAAAACAAAAATGGTAAAGCACTAGATTCATTTCTATACCCACTTAATCAAAATTCAGTTAAAATTCTATTCTCCATTGCCAAGAGAAAAATGATAGGAAAAGAAAAACTGAAAAAGAGGCTGAGTCATAATATCTTAATGAACAGCTGGCTCCTGGAATATAGTAAAAGAAAAGAAAAAAAAGCAGCTCAGAGGAATTAGACAAAACCTCAGAACCTCATAGAATGAATAGCATTCAGTCTTCCTATTAGGGCTTCTGGTCCAACATTAGTGATGTCTTGTCACTGCAAAATAAATGTTCTATTGACACTAAAAAAGAAAAAAAAACATAAAACTTAAGAGTTCAGCTTTTCCATTAGAAATAATGGCCAAAATAATTATATACATTCTTCTCTATTTTACACAAATAATACAATGAAAATGTTAACTTTAGTCCTTCATAACCCATTCAAAAGATGTTTTTAACCAAACTCAACTTCAGCACCAATTCACACCAAAGTATAGACTACACATGAAAATCAAGATTTTCAATGCATAACTGTGCAATTTCATTACTTTTATAATTTTAAAAAATTACACCTTGTTTCAAATTAAAGAAATCTGGCATTTATGATTTTACAGCTGTCAAAAAGTGATCTGTGATGTTTCTCTTTACAACCTTTCTAGTAGATAGTCTATAGCGAAAGGCCAATAGATGCCAGTTTAAAATCCTGTCAGCACAGGCTAAAATTAGTCGGCTTTCATCCTCCCAATCATCCCTAATAGTGACAGGGAAATCTATTTCTTAGTAAAATTCCAAATGGAGACTTTGATATCAGAATCCATGGAGAACACATTCTGTTTAGAATAAAGCTTGGTGTAAGTGAAAGTTATAATGAACATTATTATGGTTGAATAAGCTATTTGTTGAGTACTCTTTACATGCCTGGCCTTGAAGGAAGTACAAAATGAGTAAGAAAGATACAGTCAGTGCTCTCCAGTTGTCCTAAATATTCTGAAGATATAAGAGAAGTACAAACAGTTTTAAAATAAAATGTTCATTTATTTATAGAGTATACTTAATCTATAAAGCCCTAACATTTTTGACCTGGCGATAGCAATATTTCTTTGTGTTCCTATGAATATTCAGGTTTATTTCAAACATCTCTAGCGGTGGAAGAAAATAGTGACCATTATTTGTTCATTTTGATGCCACTTTTGAATTATTGACGAACCAAGGAGAATTTTTATTTAGCTTTACTCTTTCCTCTTTGCATTCCTCTTCCAAAATTAAGACATTAATTTTAATGGGAGCACCTCATTGAACAGCCACTCACCTCACTAAACAGCATTTCAAGAGGATGAACAGCTTATCCACTTTTATTAGAACTTAAATTTATAAATGTAAGCTCTGATTTTTGAAACATGTTTTGAAATAACTTGAAGTCAAAAAACTGACAAGAGATTTTATTCATCAATAAAAATTATACTACTTAGTAAAAACGACTAATGTGTCAACTAGATAAATCTGTTGAAATGAATACCCCATCCCTTTAAGAGAAAACATGCCAAGAGATTTAATTCTTCAATGTAAACTATACTACTAATAAAAACTGCTAATGTGTCAATGAGATAAACCTGTTAGAAATGCATACCATGCGAATATCATGTTAGATGTACGTCCACATCTTCAATGGACCCTGGATGATTGATTGAAACTTCTTGAACTGGATAAAGGTTAGAGTTTTGGGTTGTTGTTTTTTTTCCTCCTCCTTTTTATCGTAAGATGGCCTTTAAATTGTACACAAAGTTGTTAACTTTACTCAGAGAAAAATAAGCTTTTTTTTTTCAATTGAACTTGATATTAGCCGGTAAATTATTTTTCATCGGGGAGACCATGTGAACTATTTATTACTAAATAATCCAAAGTTAAAACATTAAGCAATTTCTGTGTGCCAAGGACTGTGCCCAGCACTCCATGTGGATTATGTCAGTGACATTTATAGTCAGCCTATGCTGAGGTAGCATTTCTCTTCCTATTCTACGTGTGAAGAAACCAAGGTTTAGCAAGATTAGGTAACACACCTAAGGTTCGAGCTAACAAAGGGCACACTCAAGATTGGAGCCCAAGCTATCTGAAAACTAAACCAACTCTCTTAACCTCTTAACGACTGTGTTGTTTTACTTCCCCAAAGACATCTCCATCCCTTTAATAAGCATTGACTATCTGCCAGTTCAGTAGACCCTCCACAGTTGACCACCTCCCTGTACTGACCATCTCCTTATATTGACCAGTTTTTCATAGTCCAGATATGCCCACATGTACATATCAGCACAGTAGGCCTAGTTCCTTGTGTTGGCCACCTTCATATGTTGACCAGTTTGTCATAGTCCCTTGGGTGTTCAACTTGGAGAAGTTCTACTGTACACCTCACAAGAGTAAATCTCATCCATACTTCATTATATAACAGGCATCACTTACTTTGTGTTTACAATGACTACAGACTAACCAATCCAGAAAATTGGTAAAAGACTCCTTGGAATAATTTTGAAAAGCAACGATTTAGTTGAGAAGAACAGAACCCACATCATAAGAATCTTTATCTTATAGTTTTGTAATATACAACTTAAATACACATACATACACATACATAATAAAACTTAAAAAAAAATAGGCTATGGTTCTGTTCTGAATTACAAATCCTCCAGAATGGCCAAAGAAGTCTGTAAAATGACTCCCCTTCCCCCTCGCAGAGACTGCTTTCAGATAGCTATTTCCACAATGCACCCAGATCATTTCAGTACAGCACACAAGCCCATGACTCGTGGCACTCATGGCAACTTCACACAGATCTGGATATTCTGTTACATGAAAGTTCATCTGGTAACTGCAGTGAGGTATCTTTCTATAACTTCATAACCTCTCAAACTAAAGTCCTTAAATATAGATTTCCATTATTTCTGTTCCAATTTGAAGATCCACATAGGTAAAATAACTTCCAGAGGTATGACTGTTTTCCAACTTAATACTTGAATAGTACTTACTACAGAAATAGTTCTTCTTTACACAATTTCCATAGAATGGGTCTTATAACCTTCCTGGGCTGTGGATGTAAAAAAACAAATTCCAATTCGAATATTACCAGAGCTCCCAGCTCAAGTGCCATGAGAACCTGATGATTGTAATCAGCCGTAAGGTTTGTCACAAGCAGTGTGTTGTTGATAATAAAATTCTGAGAGTCTTTCCCCAACCATTCTAGCTAACATCCTTCCTTTCATTGTTGCAAATTCCAAAGAATCTTGACTTGCTCGATTTCTGTGTATCTCTTCCATTAGACCATGCTCTAGTAGTAGAGACCTGGCTAGCCTGTGAGTAGTATATTCTCAGTGCTCAAGGGAAAGCTCATTCTGTAACAGTGTGTGTGGAATAAAGAAAAAAAATCTCACCCTTTCTAGTTCTATCTTTCACAGAGAAGTCACAGTCGTAGTTCTGAAATGCAAATCTAATCTCTTCAATTTATCTTAAAACTTTCTAATGGCCTTCTGCTTCCTAAGGTTGAAGCTTAAAACTGTTAGGAAAATATGCAAAATCTTTCATTACTGGGCCCATCCTTTTCTCCCAGCTCTGCACTCAACCTCTCCCCCATGATTCCAGAAATACCAATAGTTCCCCTAAATGTTTCAGACCTCTGTATTTTCCCACACTTTGAGCATGGTATCCGATACATATGTAGATCTTAAACCCTGGCTCTCCAGCCAACCCTTAGCTTCTGACATGTGACTAGCAAATATCTACTCCTTTTTTAGTAGGCTACTCTCCTGGAATATCCTCCCTATTACTCTAAGGTGTCTTCCTTAATATTATCAAACTGCATATGGTTTCACAGCATTTTGTTCATGCTCTCACTATGGCAATCATTGTATTCACTGTTTACTTTGTCTTCTGCTTTTCTACTGAGCTGTAGAAAAAGCTTATACCCTATTGCTCAGGAGCAGCTTTCATTGATATATTATCAGTATTTAACAGAGAGCCTACCTTAAAGGAGGCCCTCTATGAAAAGGCAGTCAATGAGTGAATGAGTGAATGAATGAATGAATGCCTTACTGTTACTTTAGTGTTCCTGCTAAGGCAGACGAAAAAATTTTTCTTCCCCAATTTTTCTCTATGGGACAGATGTAAGCTCAACTTAACTCAGAGTATTATTCTAAGAAATGGATGTAAATGCACCCTCTAAATTGGATGTTCTACAAATGCTTAAGACATTTACATATTAGAGGCAATTTATAGACATGAATTCTAAATCAGAGAGCTTGCAAACAGTATGACTTTAAATTGTTCATCACTATACAATAGAGAGATGATTCTTTTTTTTTTTTTTTCCAGAGAGCACGCCACAAAGGACAGTGAAACTCTATCATATCTCTCTCTCCTTGGCTAGCCTACCAGTAGTATATATTCTCAGAGCTCCAGAGAGAGCTCATCGGTTCCATGGTATTCCACATAACCTTTCCAGTCATTATCTCATCTGACATAATGATTTTTCTGTTCTACTCTGATGTCGAAAGACATACAACACTTTTTTTTTTTTAATGTCTCTTATTGCATGACAAGAGGTTAGTGACAATGCGGCATTCTTTGGCCAGCAACACAGGTGCTCACTGGTTATCGGAAGAAACAGCCTGTTCGATTTGAAAAACCAGCAATTATTTAGAATGCACAAAGTTTATGGGAAGAATGGACAGAGCTGATTAGTATTGTGGATGTTATGTATCTACAAGGAAGTTCTGTAAATGGTAGAAAAATTATTTTTCTGGCTGATGGAAGTTACAGTTGTGAATGGCTACATCCTTCACTCATTAGATAAGAAGAAGAGTGGAGAAAAAGTGCAGAGACACCTAACAGGAAAATCTCACGACTCAGCTTGTGAGCAATGTGAGGAATACACGTTCAAAAAGAGGAGACAATCCTCACCCCTGACACTGAAGAAAGGCTAAGTGGGAAGATGTATTTTATAACGAAAAGTGAAAAAAATCAAGAAAAGATTGCATAATTGCAGCAAAAGAAATGAGAAAGGTAGAAGGACCGAAACCATTTTCTACTGTGAGACACGTAAGAGGAAGTCAGGACTTCATCCTGGAGATGGCGTCAAGAAATAGCATACTCAAAAAATTATAAACAAGAATTAACAAAAACACTTTAATTATTTTGTGTAACCTAAGATAGATAATAGACCATTAGCTGAATTCATATTTATGTTTTTCTATTTTAAAACAAAATAAATAAGAGCTGGGGATTATGTAGGTGGCAAAAAGTATTGGATTGGAATTTTAGTACTTCATTAGAAAATCTTCTGGGACAAAGCATAAGATACATTCACCATTTACTAACCCCTTTAAAACTGATACTAAAGAATCATTGAATTTTATATCTAGAGGGGCCCTTTAAAGGAAGATGAAGCTTTCTATATTCTTATTTTTTTCTTGAGACAATTCTGAATTTGGAGGAAAAAAGAAACAGATTATGACTCATACCTGGTGCAGAAGTGGTGAATGTAAATACCCTGGAAGGGAACTGTCAGAGTTAATCATTTCAAGGTCTTCATCACAAAGATCAGCTCATTTATATCCAGATGACTTTGTGGTACTATAATGACACATTTCTCCATTGTTTCCATAACAAAATGACCTCAAAATGGGAAATTACACTGACTGAATTCCTGAGCTGTGTAGCACAAACATGAAAGTGTAATAGATTGTCACAGCACTTAAAAGCAAAAGTCAAGAAAGATATTTTTCCCTGGAAAAAAGCATACTAAAAATCCACCATTCAAAAGAATAATCTGCCCTTTATCTCGGAATATTGTTTCTAACTAAATGGTCCTGAGAGGCTAGTGATGAATGACAACACTAATAAGGAACAGCCTGATCAAAATGCAAGTCCATTTTCCCAGTAGAGACCTTAGGGGAAATTAAAAGCTCCCATGAGCTTCTTCAGAGAAGAAAATCTTACATTGTTTTCTAGAAAATGAATTTAGAAAATAAATATATAAATAATATGTGCAGAATATTTCCTATTCAAGAGGGCCCACTGAAATAATAATATGAGCAGTTCTTTTTTTTATTAGATAAAAAGTAGTGTTGTTATATACCTTGGCTTTAGTTAAGTTGGTCAAATTCTGTGGGGGTCTTTTCCTCTGATAGTTTGCAAATTATGTATGTTAACCATAACATTTTAGTGATTGTTCTTAAATACTTAATGATCATATTTAAACATGGATTTCTCCTATCAAAACACTCTAAAGACTTTTCCATAAAAAAACAACTAACATTCTGGATAAAACAAATAGAAAACTTATTTAATTCTTTATTCCGATAGCCCGTAAAAAAGAAAAATCTATCAACATTGGCTCAGGTTCACTTAGGACAAGAATGTAAAAAGCTACAAGAAAAAGCTGTCGTGACACCAAGAATGAGGGAAAGATAATCTACAAAATCATAATTTCTGCTGCCCATCAGAGAGCTGAGGTCTCCAGGCAACCAGGGAAACTTAATTCCATAGAGTGACAAGCATGTAAGAGGAGCGATAGTACACACAACTGATTCACCTAAGTCAGGGCACAAGAGAATGAGGTGTCTATCAAACAAGTAGATGTAAATAAGCTAACATTTTCAGAGATTCTCAAAGGCCATATGGAGAATTTATTGATTGCACTCCCAGGGCCCCCGAGAGATAAGCTTTTTTCCACAGCTTCCCCAAGTGCTCATGAGAAAGACTGGTTCAAGGAAGGAGACAGGAGAGACTATCCCCACTTGGTGGAGGCATTCAGGATATGATTAGCCATTGCACAAAGTCTCATGCTTCCCTGCACCCTTTGTTCTAAACAACAGCAAACTCTGTCAACACCCCGACTTCAGCAAAAGTCCATTGTTTGGTATAAGAGTAGAATCAAACCCCACTGCCACTAAAGGTGGGGTCAAAATACTCTCCAGGTTCAGGACACAGGCAAAGCCCATTTGCTGCTGGGAGAGCAACAGTATATGAGCAAAGCTCTTTATCCACAAGGGAAGGGCAGAAAACTTTCTCAACCCTGGGATTCAATACCAATACTGAGCAATGATCAGATAACACCAGATAAGGGGCAAGAAATCATCTCTGCTCTAGACCAACTGCAAAGATGATGCAGATTTTGGCTATTATGGGAAGGAAAGGGAAGAAAAGGAGCAAAACTGTACCACTGAGGCCGAGGGAGGCACACAGCCTGCCAAATACTAAAATTAGACAGAGAAGGGGAGAGAGAAGAAACTACCTGATTCATAACATGAGACTAATGCCACACTGTGACAGCAGTCCACTCCTAGAGAAGACGCATGTGCAGAGGCCCCAGTCCACGTCTTGGGTGTGAAGAAACTCTAAAGCTGAGAGTGGAGAAAGCAACTGAGAAAACCCAGGTAACTCCTGCCAACCACTAGAGACATTTGAACCCTGTGTCACTCTAAATGTGACCAGTACGACAAAACCTAACCCCTACTCAATTTCTGACTCCATTGATTCATACTAATAGTGTGATGGAAGAGGAGGTATTTCCAGCATAAACATGTTAACCTCAGTTTTTACCATTCTATACATTACGTCAGCGTTTAATCAAAAATTATGGGAAAAAATGCAAGAACAAGCACCCAACCCACTGCAAAGATAGAAATCAGTCAACAGAGTTAGACGGAGAGTTGAGCCTTAGATGTCCTTAGACGAGGACTTAAAAATCACCTTCCCAGGTATGTTGACGATCTAGAGGAAAAGATGACAACAGCATGAGCAGATAAAGGGTATCATCAGAGAGATGGAAACTATGAAATGAATCTTCTGAAAATACTAAAAGTAAACAAACAAACAAAAAACCGTGTGGTAGCAGAGATGGAAAATTCCACTGATGTACTCATTACTGGAGTAAACTTGAAGATAGAACAAAACAAATCACCCAACTGAGATATGAAGAGTATGTCAGGGGAGACGGAAAAACAAAGAACAGAGAAGTTAAGAGCTATGGGAAAATATCCATCTAATAGATATTCTGAAAACAAAACAAAATAAACTGGCCATACCAAACTGCTTCAAATGAAAAATAAACAGAAAATGGTGAAGGCAAACATAAAAAATAAAGCATTTTATAATTAAAAAAAAAAAAGTTGGGCGGCACCTGTGGCTCAAAGGAGTAGGGCGCTGGCCCCATATGCCAGAGGTGGTGGGTTCAAACCCAGCCCTGACCAAAAAAAAAAAGACACAATTTACCACTGGCTTCCTACCAGAGGCTAAGCAAATCAGGAGACAATGATACTCTGTACTTTAAAGTACAGAAGGAGAAAAACCTATTGATTCTGATTCTGAATTCCATTTCCCAGTAAAAAGATAGCAAAATAAAGTCTTCATTTTTCTTCCGATAAATTCCACATGAATTCACCATCAGCACACATGTACAGCAAAAATTGTTAAAGGAAGTTCTTCAAGTAAAAGAAATATTATACCAGATGGAAATTTGCATGTGCACAAAGAGATGAGGAACACTGGAAATGGTAAAAATGAAGGTACGCATAAAAGATTTTTTTCTCATTTTCAAATCACTCTAAAGATAATTGGCTGTCTAAATTAAAAATAGTAACACAACTGTGAGTTTATGAAACATGCAGAAGTAAACTGTGTGACAATGACAGCAAAAGAGAGCGAGGGAGCAATGTAACCATAGTGTTGCAAGCTGCTTAAACGATACATGAAGTAGTATAATAATATTTGGAGGCTAATTGTGATAAGTTACAGATGTACACTGAAAATCCTAGAATATTCACTAAAAAACATATTTAAGTGTATTGCTAATATACTTCAAATAGTAGCAATAAAAATGAATCATAAACTTCCACTCCCCTTTGCTTTCACCAGTGAGCTCCTTTGGGACCATTTTTGCACACACCTTTCTCACACCAAGAATTTCAGTTAAGATTTTCCTAACTGTTTCTGTATCCATGTCTACTTGGTCCACTATGCTTCTCATGGTCAGCCAATGATTTTGATACGCAATTCAACGTATCTTAGAAATGTTTTCATCAGTTCTTCTTACTGGCTGCTTTAATCTCTCTCCACCAATGGCTCTTTCTCTCCCCTCAGAAAGAAGTTTAACCCTTTTATATGCTGCTGTTTGCTTCATGGCATTATCTACATAAACTTGGACAAACATGTCCTGGATTTCACTTCCCTCTTGTGAAGCTTAACAAGAAATTTACAAATGTTTGTTCACTGCTGTAATTCAAGGTCTGATGTTCTCATGATGGCACACACAACCACACAACAGTAATGAATGCCACTCAGAAAGATACTGCTACCTGTCCACATGGACACAGTTGTGAGACACTGTTATACAAAAGCTGTGAAACTTTATAGAGCCTTTTTTTTTTTTTACAGGCTTGCCAAACTAAGCACATGGTGCAAAGTTCATGAACTTAATTGCCAGACCATGCATGTTATGTGTAGGTGTGGATCTCTTTATCTTTACTTAGGATGATTTGGGGGCCATTGTATATTCAAATATTTTTCTGCACCTTTTTCTTTGTCTCTTCTTGGAATCCCATCACTATTATGTTGGATTTTTTTTTTATATTTTTCTACATGGTTTTGTGGAATAGGAATAAAAATTCCTTTTTCTCCTTTTTGTCTTTGTTCAAATTGGGTAATTTCAACTGACCTATGTTTGGGGTCACTGATTCATTCTTCTACCATTTTAGATTTGTTTTATTAGCCCATCTTGTGAGTTTTCATTTTGGTTATTATATTTTTAACTCTAGAATTTCCATTTAGTTCTTTTTATCATGTCTCCTTCTCTACTGAGATTCCCTAATTATTTAAGTCAAAGGTATTTTATTTTTCTTCTTTTAATTTAAATTCCTTTAATTCTTTTACTATGTTTGTAATCTTTGCTTTGAAGTCTTGGCTGAAATCCAACTAGGATTCGACTCAAGTTAGTTTCTACTGTTTGTTTTTTCCACCCTGAACATGTGCCACATTTTCCTTTTTCTTTAACGTGAACATTTTAGACAAAATTTTGCAGTCTAAAATATCCAGTTTTCAACCAGTGGTTATCTTTCAATACTTTTAAAGTTATTTCTCCTTCCTCTGTTCAGGACCAAAACACCTGTCTTCTGAAGTGCTGAAACTGACCCCTTTCACAAGTCTGTCATCGCTTTCCGCCTCTCACCTATAGAGTAGTAACATGGCCAAAGTCAAACTACCTAAGTCATTTCCCTTCTTTAAAAAAACACATTCAGTAAATTTAGATAAGTCTAAATTTATCTTATGAAAGAAAATATAATACTAACAATCAACTCTGTGCCATGTATTTAGCAATGCCTATCCCCAAACCTCCTTCTAGAATATATTCTAAAATTAAAGATCATCAGCTAATGGCTACTGACTGGGGTTTCTAGTTTTAGTTTTAGCTACTTCCACTCTTACAGCATGATTTAAAACTAGGATGGAATTTCTGCTCATCCAACATTTAATGTTATATGTTTCTGACTCTGGTCAGAACTCAGTCTTTCCAATTCTTACCCATACTTAGATATTGATGAGTGTATCTAAGCTTCCCTGTTCATATGTCCAGAATTAATTTTTATCTCCTTTGAATTCCAAAATCATATTTATATCAATCTCACAAAGTATATGACATTCTCCCTTGTACCATAGTCATTTCATTTTTTGAATGTTTTTTAATCTGCTTTTAGCAATATTCTCCTTATTTACCCTAGTAGGTATAAATGTATAATTCTTGAATGAAGTATATTTAATCCCAGCAAAATACCATTTTTCTATTTTTTTTATTGAATAATAGCTGTGTACATTAATACTTTTTTTTGAATGCATGTGTGGTCATGTGATAAAGATCTCATTACGAGTATACAAGCAGAATTGATGTGAGCAATTTCCACATCGTGACCTTAAAAAGAGTTATGTGTTTCTCTGTCCCTTATTTCAGCATTCTATTGCCCGGAATTTGGTGTTCTTTATGAAAGATTTTGGTCCCAGAGATGATAAATCAAAGAGATAGAAGAAACCTGGCTCTCTGACATTGTGGATTCCCCATATCAACCCTGAATCACTTAGACTAGATTGTAGTCAGAGACAAAAACATTATTTTATCTTGCTTGAGCCACTGCTATTTTTTCCTTCACTGCAGTATCTAAATCTTGATCAAAATTAATATGTCCTAGATAAATAAATTCCCTGGGGACACACATACTTATCATTTGTGGGTTTTTGTATTCATCACAATTCTCAGCAGAATGCTTTGTACATGATAAGTAATAAATATTTGTTTTGTGGAACACATTTCCCAAAAACGTCATTGAGTAATTTCTTTACACAAATAGACTAGCCACCAAAAGAATAAAATGAGATCACATAGTAGAGGAATAGAAGTGAGACTTAGCATGGCCCAAATTGCAGGTTGGTGGAGGATAAGAAAGAGAAGAAAATGTTGTTTTAAGTTAATGAGTTTTGAGTAATTTGATATGGGATATGAAAATAAGAGAGGAGACAAGAATGTGTTATTCTCTCCCCTTATTTATAGATAGGTAGATAGATAGGAGAAAATACCTAGGCAGCAGTACATTACCAGAACACTCAAAATCACACCTCTCCTCTTTATATTCTTATTATATGAAGTATTTACATTCTTATTAAATGAAGTGACCTAAATACATAAATACAAATGGGTAAAATGATTATTTTAAAGACTTGAACTTTGTAGTTCAAAACCATGAGTTTGTAACAAGTGTCGACCAGGTATACAAAAGGGGGACTTGGGTTGAACAGATGAAGCACAGGGGATTTCTAGCTACTTTACATGATGCTGTTTTTGGTGGATATATGATATTAAGCATTTGTCAAAACCCATAAAGCTTTTCAGCACTTTAAGTATGAGTTAATTAAAAAGAAAATTAAGAGCTCAGAGGATCCCAGTATGGAATAAAGAATGTGAAAAAGGAATTAAGTACATCAAAAACATATGCAATACCCTCACTAAAAAAGATGGAGTCAACAGTACTGACCTAAGTAACTTTACAAATTAGAGTATTAGTAGGATTAAAGGCAAAGGTACTGTATATGAGTGCTGTACTTTGCTAATAAAGTTATATTTCACAGTGGTACAGGTTAGCAATTCTGAAACTACTATGCATGCATACTGGAACTGAACAATTAAGTAAATGGATGGGGAATGGTTCCAGGTTCCTCTGGTTGAAATGGGAAATAACTGATGAGTAAAGGGAGACCGCTAGAAGGGTCTATCTGGCATATGGTAATGAATCAATGATGAGACATTAGCATGAGCTCATGTTTACCTTAATATAAATACAGATGGTTATATAGAGAAATCTTTATAGATATCTTTATATACACAGGTTGGTATGCACACATATACCTCCTTGCTCTGTCAGTTGAAGCGTAGTATAGTGCCAACAGTAAGGAAATGCTAAAAAAAAAAAAAAAAGAGAAAGAAATAAAGAAAAGCAAAAGATGTTAAAAAGGGACAGACAAGGGACCCAAATGAAAGAGTTCCCTGTGGCTAAACTTGGAAAAATTCAAGCCATAAAATAGTCTTGGATTTTAGCCCCAAACACAAAATAAATAGCCATCAGTTCATCTTAAAATAAGTAAATAAAACATATATTCCTTGCGTATGAATTCCAAATAATTTACATGCATCCTGTACCCTTAAGGATGGCATGCATGACTGCTCACTCAAGTATAGACTGTATATTGTATTTTTCTTCCAAAAAATATAATATGGAAAGAGGGGTAAAAGAATAACTTGACAGCAATGAAATTTCACAACCACCACCCTTGCCGGGTGATGGAGTTTAGCACCACTGTGATAAGTCACGTGTACCCTTCACCCTATGTATCTGTGATATGCTGTGATAAGAATTATGCCATACCTCTGTCCTTCCTCCTCAAAACACATAACCCAGTCTAATCAGGAGAAAAACATCAAGCCAGTCCCAATTGAGGGACATTCTCCAAATGACAAGTACTCTTCAAAACTGCTGAGATCATCAAAAACAAGAACAGCCTGAAAAGCTGTCATATCTAAGAAGAACCTTAGGAGGGCGGAGCCTGTGGCTCAGTGAGTACCAAGAGTGGCAGGTTTGAACCCAGCCCTGGCCAAACCACAACAAAAAATAGCCAGGTGTTGTGGTCTGTAGTCCCAGCTACTCGGGAGGCTGAGGCAAGAGAATCGCCTAAGCCCAAGAGCTGGAGATTGCTGTGAGCTGTAACACCATAGCACTCTACCAAGGGCAACAAAGTTAGATGCTGTCACAAAATAAAAAAAGGTTGGGGGGAACCTAAGAAAACAGGACGACCAAATGTGATGTAGTATTCTAGATGGTATCCTAGCACAGAGAAAAGACTGTGGGCAAAAAAGGAGGGGAGCTAAATAAATTATGGGCTTTAGTTAATAATGTGTCAATATTGGCTCATTAATTGTAACAAATGCACCGTACTTATAATCACTTATTAATAATAGTGGAAACTGCATGTAAATTGTATGGAAACTCTATTACTTTTGCAATTTTTCTATAATTACAAGTTATTCTAAAACGAAAAGTTTATTTTAAAAATGTTGCAATCATTCTTGTCTCTTATTCTTATATTCCACAACTAATCTGTCAGCAAAATGTTGTTCATGCTACCACCAAAATACACCCAGAATGTACCCAATTCTCCTGATTTCCACGGCTTCCACGCTAACCAAATCTCTCTTCTCTTTTTCCTGACTATCCCAACAGCAGCCCACTGATCTTTCTGGCTCTATCTTTGTGGCCCTTTGGTCTATTCTAACATATCAGTAATGGTGTATCCTTTAAACAAAAATACTAAAGTCACACTCTATCTTTGGACTACTCAAAACCCTTCAGTGTCTCCAACTTCACCACAACAAAAGTCATGGTTATTATAAAAGTCCACAAAACCCCATGTAACCGGACTTAATTTTCTTTTGGATCTCCTTCTTACAGCTCCTCCTCTCATTCACCCTCCTCCTAGAGACGTCCGTAAATTCCTGAAAAGCTCCTGGCTCAAGATCTTAGCACTCTGTTTCTGTTTCCTTCTACTGGAAGGTTCTTTCTTAACTATTATGAACAGCAAATTAGCATATTTCCTTCTCCTAGTGCCTCTAAGTTTTCACTCAAATATCACCCCACTGGCAATCCTTTCCCAGGGACCCCATCTAGGGACACTCTAAAAACACTTATTGTACTTTCTTACTTTATCTCCTCAGCCTTTTCACCATATCATGTACTTATTTACTTATTTTACTTATTTATCTCATTAATATTATCTATTTCCATTAGAATGTAAACTCCATGAGAACAGACAGTCTATTGGTTGTGTTCATCCCTTGATGTTCTGTACTCAGAATAGGCTTGATACTCAGAGACGTCATTAGTATTTGTTGAAAGAATTAAGAAATATAAATGTATATTTGTAAGCAAAGGTTTGCTTCAGTACATGTGGCTTGCACATTTAACTGTTGAGTCTATGCCAGCCAAAACAGCTTATTACGAGTATTATGCCAAAAAATATGTTTTTCTGGAGATATCTGTTTCATCAATTTGTGTAGATGGAATTTATTTTTATTTTGAAAGTATTCAGTTTTAAATACAGCAAAACCTTATTATTCTTGCCTACACCGATTTAGAAATTTATGATAATTTAACCTGGGATATATAATATGAAATGTGATTGATAATCAAATAAACAGTGTAGACAAAATTATAGAAGATATTAAATTTCCATATAACCTAGGAATCAGTTTTTAAAGATTTTTAACAAATGTTCATATAAATGGATTTTTTTATTTATAAATGAGTCTCATTTATTCTTTAAATGAAGGACCATTGGAGCTCTTCTTCAAATGGTTTAAGAACAACTTATTTAAATAACTGTGTGTACTTAAAGGAAAACAAGACTATATGTCTTCAAGAATAGCCTGTCTCAGATTTATGAACACAGAGTAGTCTTCCTTCTAACTAGTCCAAAAAGTTGAATCTTAAAACATCTATCTGACTTTAGTTTCTCTGTTATACGTGTTTTTTTTCTTCAATTTGTATGGTTGTAAAATAAATCTCTTTATTTTTATTATTTAAGACTTTAGCACCTCTCAAGTTATTTGGAAGGGTCTAAAACAGAGGTTCTCAATCTTCCTAATGCTGCAAACCTTTAATACAGTTAAAAGGGGTCACAATGCCCAGGTTGAGAACCGCTGGTCTAGAATTAAAGAAAAATGGCATACAGCATAACAACACTTTGTTTTCAGCTTTTTCCTAATTGCTGTTTACTTCATAGCTCCTTGGAAACAACTACTATCAAACAGTTTTGAAAATTATTTTCCAACGTTTTAAAATTATTTCAGTTATTTTGGTTTTAGTCTAATTTCTATTCTGTTGGATGAATCTTAATGGAACGTGAAGACCACCAGTGGACTCATGCTTCTAAAGAACTAAATAAGTTTTTTTGAGAGAGATTCGTACCTTTTCCCCTCGGTAGAGTGCTATGACATCACAGGTCACAGCAACCTCAACCTCTTGGGCACAAATGATCCTCTTGCTTCAGTCTCCCTGAGTAGCTGGAGTCATAGGCACCTGCCACAGCACCCAATATTTTTTAGAGACAGTGTCTGGCTCTTGTTCAGGCTGGTTTCAAACTCCTGAGCTTAAGCAGTCCACCTGCTTCTGCCTCTAGAGTGCTAGGATCATAGGCGTGAACCACTGCGCTCAGACAGAACTAAGTACATTGAAGGATATTTCATGCCCATGAATTGAAAAACACAATATCGTAAAGGTTTCAAGTCTTCCTAAATGATCTCTAAATCTAATGAGATTCCCACCAAAATCTTAGCATGACTTCTTTTTGAATTAGCAAGAAAATCTTAAAACTTATGTGGAAACGTAAAAGGATAAGAGTAACCAAGGTGTTCTTAAATAATACACAGAAGAAAATTGAAGGATAAGCTTCATATCAAGGCTTGTTTAAAACTATAGTAAGTCACTACAATATGGGTGCAAGAATTAACAAAAGATTGACAGGACAGAAGAGACAGTCTACAAACAGACCTACATTTATACAGGTGCTTGAGAGTGAAAGCATAAGCCACTAACTAGGAGAACATATTTGCAATATACTTCTCTGAAGAAGGACTTGTAATCTGAATACATGTGAGTCAGATAATTAACTTCGCAAACTCATCCTAGTAAAAATGCCACATACCTCATTGCTGTATATCACTACAGTTGCCTTCAAAGTACTTGCGTTGGCCATCTGGTGACCATAATGATATTCAGCAATGAGGTATGTAGCACTTTTCCTAGGATAAGTTCATAAACTTAATTGTTAAACCCCCTATGACAGCTATTATGGCCATTCTAGAAAGAGTTCCAGAATTGCTTTGAAGGGTGGACTAGGTGCTGGTGTTGGTGCATCGCTTCCTAAGGGGGGTACCTCAAAGGTGACCGTAGTGATATCCAGTAATGAGGTATGTAGCACTTTTTCTAGGCTGAGTTTGCAAACTTAATTGTCTAATTTCATACATAGAACATTGAAAAATCAATAATCAATAACAAGCACACCAGTGTTTCAAAGAGGCAAAAACACTTGAAAAAGAACCTCAAAAAAAAAGAAAGAAAGAAAGAAAGAGAGAGCAAGAAAAACAGGTGGCTAATAAGCACTGGGAAATGTGCTCAAGGTTATTAGTCATCAGGGACGTGCAAATTAAAAGCACAATGAAACTCAACCACACACCCACCTAAAATGAAAAAGACTAGCAATGCCAAATATTAGCAAAGATATGGAGCAAATGATGTTCTCAAACACATTATGTAAGAGTGTAAACTGGAATAATCACTTTTGGAAAATTATTTGGCAACGTCTGATAAATTGAACATATGCTTCCCTATGTTCCAATAATTCTCCTCCAACAGAAATGCATACCCATATACAAACAAAGACACATAAAAATTTTCATGGCAGTGTTATTAGTATCAACTAAAAACTGCAAACAACCTAAATAATTCTCAATATTAAAATGGGAAAATAAATGTTTACCTACATGCAAACATTGGAATGCTTTACTGAAATGAAAAATTAAAGGCCACTACCACAAACAACGACATGCATAAGCCTTTTAAATATAATAATGAATAAAGGAAGACAGAACACAAAAGAGTATCTACTACTTGAGTTGTTCCATATAAAACTCAAAAGGTAAATTTAGTCAAATTAATCAAAGGTAAACATTGATCAGTGGCTAACTTTGAGAGAAGAAATTACTGAGAAAGTATTCAAGGACTTCTGGGAAGCTATAAATATTTTATTTCAGAAATATTCTATTTTTGATCTGAGTAGTGATTACACTGCTATAAATAAAAAAATAAAGTTCATAAAATTTTACTAATTCAGAACCCTAGATAAGTTTATTCTCTTCTGTATATGTTATACTTCAACTAAAACTTTAGGAAAAATGGTAGCAATTAAAATGATGAATAAGAATGCATGAAAGGGGTGGCACCTGTGGCTCAAGGAATAGGGCGCTGGTCCCATATACTAAGGGTGGCAGGTTCAAGCCTGGCTCCAGCCAAAACTGAAAAAAAAAAAAAAAAGAATGCATAAAGACAGAAGGAGGAAATTTGAAGCTATTCTATTCTAATATGCCTATGTTATTCTAAATGTTAGAGATTAATCAACTTTAGATATTGTTAAGTATGCATATTAAAATTTAAGGGTAACAACAACAGCAAAGGAGTAAAACTGGAATGTAAAACTTTCAAGCTAGAACTATAAAAATAGAGATGAAATTTCATATGTACAACAGAAGAAAAACAGATCATAGGACATGTACAACAACTTGTACATGAGCAGAGGCAGTGAGTTGAGCCAGTGTAAGGCAGAAACCCTCCAGCTACAATCTTAATGAAGTAATAAACTTGGAAAAATATGTGCCTATTGGCAAAAGTAAACAGTAGTCTCCTCTCTGAAATTTGGGTTGGGGTTGGATGGGAAGAGTCTCCCTAGAAAAATTCAGGGATAGATTCATCTTTAGCTAATTGCAATTAATTTAACAGGTCTAAGACTGGAGTGCTCTAGGGCACCTGACTTCCACCAAATACTGAATAATAACAATAATTCAAACACTTTCTAGAAGGATCATCTCAAGCTAAGTCATTGAATCAGACTGACTTACATATGTACATACAATCCCAAATCACAAAACACATGAGAAAATAAGCACCATGAGGAAGCGACAGAGACAGCATACACTGAGATCTCAAAGACTTCAGATGTTACAATGGTCAGAAATATTTATAAATATGCTGGAAAATATTTTTTAAAGTAAAAGGGATAACCAACTGCCTAACCAGAGACACCAGCTGAACAGATCACCTCAAAAAGAAGAAAATGTTTTTTAGTGAGAAAGAAAAAACAATCATAGATTGTAATTTTGGGGAAAAGTGCCAGAACCTATAAGAAATTCCAAGGGGAAAAGTTACAGAGCAGAGCAAGAAGAACACGATGTTAGGGAAAATGAACCCTCAACAGGTTCAGAGTCCAGAGAAAAGAGCAGGTGGAGCAGTCTCTTTCTCCCTCCCTTACATCTCTGGCAGTCAGCAGGCTCCTGAGCTGCTCAAATTTTCCACTTAAAGAACTGCAGAGGACAAGGGGCACCCAGACCAATATCCCCATTCTCTGGAACTCCCTGGTGCTGCTTGCCTGGCTGCTCCTTCAGAGTAGGGACCACCTTGAAATGGAGGGACCTCAAACCAGCAACTCAGGATGCAGGACAAGCATATTTCTCCAAATATGATCAAGGACTATCTTCTGGGTCCCAGAGACAGGCTCAAAGGCCAGATCCTATACCCCCAGGACTTGATTTCTGAGGTTGGGGGTATGGAGAAGATATTTGTGAACCACTTTGGGGAGGCAAGTGATCCTTCAGGGAAGAACTGGGAAAAAGTGCAGTGTGGGTCCCAGTCACAGCCCACTCATGGAGCATTCCCACCCCCACATGAAAGCCGGATTCTCAGTCCAGGGCAGGATCCTGGACAGGGAAGTTCCCAGCCCCAACACTACTGGAGTGATCAAACTGCTCAAATTGCTCTACAATTCAAATATGATTTATTGGTGTCAATGTTATGGTTATGCTCTTCTTGGTGTTCACTGAGCTTTCTAAGCCTGTGGATTGGTATCTATCATTAATTTTGGTAAAATCCTAGCCATTATTTCTCCAATGTTTCCCCTGCTCTATTATGTCTTACTTCTACTTCAGGTATTCTGCCTTGTTTTTGTCTTGCCTATTGCCTTTGGTCTTCCCTAAGTACTCCACCTCATAAAGAATCTGTGACTTGAAAACATTTCCATTGTAATTTAATACATTATATCTGATCCCTATTGGCCTAGTAATAAGGTATAAGTAAAGGTAAGCATTCTATGGTGTTATCAGTGAATATCCATTTTTTAGTAGGCCCATGTTTCAGTTCTATGGCATTCATAAGTGTTGCTTAGCTTTTTCTGCCCCTGAGGAGAGACAGGAAAACTAAAGTCTTTCCTAACTTTCCTAAGAAAAGGCTGGAAAGGGAGAAAACCTTTTCCATAACTAGGATTCTTAAATGTTAGCAACTAATTCATATTTCAAACACTGTCTATGTGAACACTATTCAAATAATGCTAAATGTGCCTGGGTTTGAATCCATGTTATATATAATAATAAGACACCAATTTATCATTTCTTCTCAAAACTTGTGTATAATCACTCAAGTTGTGAGCAACTCGGGGCCATCCAAAAGTGTCTATCACCTGCATAATTGAATTCAATATGTAATATTGAATATATGGTTAAAATCAGCAAAATATTATGACTCTTAAAATAATGAAATTCTTGGGACTAATAGAAGTATCTCTTGCTAGGTTTGCTAGGATATGCTCATCTCTTATTGGTCTCATGGAAATAAATATTTTAAAATGGGGTCTTCATTAGAGTTACTGTTTCTATCCTTAAAATAATTTAATAACCCATTTCTGAACCCAAGCCCTTTTCAATCTCTGTTTCAATAATCCATTTTTACCACTTTAACAATTGTGTAGCTCTTGTAAAACTCATTCTCAGTTGCTCTACAACTCTATTTAAATGGTAAATTCTAGCCAAAAGAAATGGAGAATGACCTCAGGATTCACATTGTGAATCTCTATTTTCCAGCTTAATAGGTAGTATTATAAATGACTCTGAATTATGATGACCTTACCAATGACATATATATTTTAAATAATGCTGATACTGGACTTCAATAGACAATGAGAGGCATCCTTATGAGTAAGTTCATAACTTCATTTCAGGACCAAACTATCTCTTTAGTATAAACAATCAGAGTAGAAAAAATATAAAAGCTTAATGCTTCTAGATGGAAGTAGGTCTAAGAATGTCACAGAACAGTATTGAGCACTGAAAAGATAGTTGGAATATGCCAGCCAGTTCCTTATACTCTACTGATAGTACTGTCTGTCTTCAGTGATGCTTAATTTTATGATATGTGTTCCAGAGTTTTATTACTTTCTTACTGGAGCTCAGGTGTAAGGGAAGGTAAGCATTCTATAATGTTATCATTATGA
The DNA here is from genome assembly GCA_963574575.1 of Galagoides demidoff. Classification (NCBI taxonomy): domain Eukaryota; kingdom Metazoa; phylum Chordata; class Mammalia; order Primates; family Galagidae; genus Galagoides; species Galagoides demidoff. The sequence goes on from CAUYQV010077572.1 coordinate 72,074, forward strand.
GTCAAAGTACATAGTATCCCCTAGAGTCACCAAACATGGAGAAACTGGGAAATTATAGCTACACATACTTGTGCTAACAAAAATTCATTATAATATTTTACAAAGAGATGGCCAACACAGAGAGAATATGTTATGATGGATATTTTATAAATAGAGGTACATTTAGCTACAATTTCTCATTTCCCTGTGTATGGCAACTTTAGGAACATACTGTATATTCTCTGGCTAATTTTTCTTTTTGTCTTTGCTTTAAGGAGGCAGCAACAATAACACTGTTAGGAACTATATACCAATATAGTGTCTACCAATCAATCGTCCTGAAGAGTTGAAGCATTAATTTTCCCAGCTTAGTGGAGTGCTGCTGATCAACAGCTCTCAGATGAGATCCTCTCCAAAAAGTGAACTCCACCGAAAAGAGATGTCTTGCTCAAAGTTACAGTACCTTCCTAGGGGCAGGTCACTTCTAATGACTGGTCAACATGGAGATACAAAGACCTAAACTCTGAGGACACCCATGAAGAAGCGTTTCAGATTTAGAGCTCCTGGAAAGGTTGGTTAATGCTTTGTTACAAATGTATCATATTGAAACTTCTCTCTCTACCCAATCCTATTTCCCTCTCTCCCCTCTGGGTGTAATAATAGCACTTCCCAATAAGCTTCCTTCTGGCAAACCTGTATTTCAGAGTATTCTCAAGGAATTCAGCATTGGATAGGAATTAATGGATTTTTCAAGAGCATCATCTTGGGTCTTAAGTAAAAAAGATAGAATAATATAGTTTCTATATGCAAAGGCTTTGTAGTAAAGCAGACCTGTGTTAGAATCTTGGTTCTGAAGTATACTAATACCTTCATAAATTATTTAACTATGTTTCTTTCTCTACAATATGCAAACATAGACTTGCTGTAGAAAGCTATACGAATCATTAGCAGAGGGTCCTACCCGTAATAAGTAACAAGTGAATAGTAGTTATAATGATTTCTAAGAGTTTTCTTTTGTCCATACATATATATTATGATGCTATAGGGGGTCTCTATGAATTTTAATCTGACTAAAGCAAAACACCTGATAATTAGAATAAATATTGTTTGTACAATGATGTATATTCTATCTAATGAGTAGATTTTTCTTTCCTGGTTCTATCGTTAAAATTATGTTGCCTTGAGGAAGTTACTTAAGCTTACTGAGTCTAAGTTTTTACATTAATAGTAAACATTACCAATTAATTTCCTATTTTTAGACTGGGGTAGTATTAGTTAATTTATTTAATATAAACATAAGTTTCATTTATCCACCATGTACTAGACCACATTTTAGTAAATTTTGATACAAAGGGAAAAATATAGTCAATGGTTCTAACATACGTAAGTTTATAATCTAGATGTAGAACAAAGGCAATAAACAAAAAAAAATTCAAATTGGAAGAAGTAATGGGAAGGAGCTGAACAGACTAATATGAGAATATAACTGGGAGTGGAAGAGGCCATTAAGTAGGGAAGTCTGCAAATACTTACCTGAGAAGGAAACTTTCAGTAAATCTCCTAAAGTAAAAAAAATAATAAGAAATTAGCCATTATAAAAAATAAAAACAAAAATAAAAAAAAAAAGAAAAAAGAAAAGAAAAAGAAAAGGTGAGGAAGAAGCTTTTTAGACAGAGGGTACAACAACAAAACCCAAAGGCTGGAAATATTTTGCAAGTTTACAAGTCAAAAGAAGGTTAGTCAGCCAGCCTGGAGTACAGTAAACAAGGAAAAGAAACTCATGAATAGACAAGGCCAGACAGCTTAAGGCCTTGGAAGCCATGGTAACATTGGATTCTATTTTCAGAGGAATGAGAAGAGTTTGGAGCAAGGGCATTAAGGATAGACCTATATTTCTAAATATTCCATATTGAGAACAAACTCAAGGCAAGAACAACATCAAGGAAATCAGTTACATGGCTGCTGAAGGAGCCCAGGCAAACGGTGGTTGTGGCTTTTATGAGAGTGGTGGTTATATAAGGAAGAGAAGTAACATACTTTACATATTTTGAAAATAAGATCATCATCCGGTACCTGCCGGATGGGAAAGAAATAAACCAAAGATGATACTTCATTTTGTGGACAGATGGTGGTACCTTTCATCAAATGGTGAAGACTAGGAAAGGAGCAGGTTTGGGAGTGGGAGGTAACAAGCAGTTGGGACATATTAAGTTTAGATGTTTAAGAAAACACCACGTGTAAATGAAAGGCCAAGGCTGGAAAGACCCTTAGGGAGCCTTGGGCCCACAGGTGGTATCTGAAGTGATAGTGATGAATGTTAACACCAGGGGACGTGTGTTGCTTAAGAAGAGGATAATTATGGTTCCAGCTGAGACATTCGGCATTTGGAGGCCTAGTAAAGAAGAAGTCCAGCAAAGAACTTGGTGGAAGAGCCACACCAAAAGCAGAAGGCACACCCCAAGGGGCTGACGTCCTGCCAACTGAGAAAAGGATAAAGAGAGATCTCCATGTAGAATGCCACTGAGGGGTTCCTGCTGAATTCCACAAACTGGGGATCTCTGGGGCCCTGGACAAAAACAGTTATAATGGATGGCGTAGCTGGGAGGTGCGGGGCAGGGAGCTGAGCAGAGCCGCAGCCAGAGAATCAGAACTCCTTGCCAGTCATCGTTCACGTCTAGGGCGTGCTCTGTGCTGTTTCCAATTCCACCACAGTGAATATCAAAACTGAAAATCTGTGACAAATTTCTAAATTTTGAGATGACTCTTTTTATAAGACTTCTAATTTTTCTATGGTGAAGCTTATTCATTGCGAATGAAAAGGGAGCCCACATGCATTTTCTTCTATTTTTATGAGACACTGTATTCTAAGTCAGAAGTGTTGCTTCTTAAGAAACGGGGGTGAAGGGAGATGTAGTAAGTTAATTCTGAAATCTAGTCAAATCTGAAATTCTTAACCATTTCAGTTGCATCAGATTGAAGCAAATATTGTGGTAGCTGAAAGAAAGGCATTATTGCTTTTAGTAAAGAAAGCAGTATACAAACTATGAGATTGAGAGCTGAAGAGAAACCAGATCATTCATCAAGCTCTCGGGTTGTTTAATCTGAACATATCCCAGCCATCCAGACCATTTGAATCAAACACTGGGAAAACTATTCTTGGTGCAGCGAAGTCAGAATACAGGATGCTGCTTTCCCAGGAGTACCTGCGATTTAGAAGTTTGGTGGTGATTCTTTGCCTCGCTGATGAACCAGTTAGGAAGCGACTAGAGCTGTGGCTGTCTCCTCCAAGTCTTCTCCAGGAGGCGAGAAGTTGGCTCAGCAACTTTTTCTTATATAAACCTAAGCCCCTACACAATCTTTCAGAGTCCCAGTTTCCTCAATTAAAACTTTTACTTCTTCAGAAAACATTTTTTAAGCCCCTACAATGCCAAACGTTCTACCTGTATCACAGGGTTATTGTATCATGACCGTAGAAATTACTGACTTACAGTTAGTGCTCAGGCTTCATTATCTGCTCTCACACTGTTCTGCACGGGATTTTGCTCATCTTCCTTCTGCCTGGAGTACGCTTCTATTCCTTGTTGTCCAGCTTCTCACACTGCATGAGTAAGGTGACCAGATTTTAACATGGGTAAAGCGGGACACCATTGGGGGGGGGGGGGTGCCGCAGGGCGCCTGACAACAATGCAAATTTTGATAAGCAGTTCTCAATGATCATTTCTCAACAATTACTTGCTATTATTATGGTTTAACATTATAAAATTAACAACAATAATATAAAACTCATATCCTGGTGAAATAGTCACATGGCAGCCAAAACCGTATATTCCCTTACTGTTCTCCTGCCCATTCTTGCATTCTTTCCAAAAATCGGGACTTTTTTAAACACCGCGGGACGCGGGACAAATTGTTAAAAATCGGGACTGTCCTGCCAAAAGCGGGACATCTGGTCACCCTATGCATGAGCCCCCTCAGTTTTACATTCTTCCAACATCTCGTGCGTTTTCTTCATAGCATTTAACACAAGTAAAATTATTTAGAGGGCTATTTGTCTACTGCCTGACTCTTCACTGAGTCGCTGGCATTGCTGAAGACGTTGTCGGACACCTGCAAGGTGTTTAATAAATATTGGAAAGTGAATAAGAACGTGAGTTGGAACTTCATTAGAAAAAAGAATGACTGCAGAGAATTCAGAGATGTCTCCAAGATTTTTACATTGAACAACGTTACTATTAATAAAAGAAAGCAGTAGATAAGGGATAAAAGATAATGAGATTTTATTTTAAACATGTTGGAACTGAAGGTCCTGTAGAGATGAGAACTGAAAATATGCATTTAAAATCGTTATTCATTACGCTGTAGATCAGCCTTGGCAATAGCTGAACAAGGCTAAGAATAGTATCCCGGAGAAGGCAATAAAATATGTGTAAGAGGTATGTGATGGTTCATTTTACATGTCAGCTCGGCTGACATTATTCTAGTAGGTGTTTGGGGGAGGGTATTTTGTTCAGATGAGATTGATATTTAAACGAGAGAAATCCGAATAAAGTAGATTGTCCTCCCCAACGTGAATGGGCCTCATTCATTCAGTGCAAGGCTTTATCAGAAAAAGACTGATCTCCGAAGAGAAAATTCTGCCAACCGACTGCCTCAGAGGCAAACTGCAACTCTACTCTGCGCCTGCGGGTCTCCGGCCTCCGGCCTCCTGGCTTACTCCGTTGTGTACACGCACATAAAACAAAAAGACCGAAAATAAAAGAGTTAAGGGGACAATTGATTCAACAGAGTTCCATATCACAAAAGAGACAGAAAATTCAAAACATTGACAATCAGCCCTGTGTCCTTTCTTAACTACACTGTGATTTCCATGCGCGTTTACCTACACCTCAACAATTTCCTGCTTTGATCTCATTTAACAGGTTTGCTTGGTCCCTCAAAATTACCGACATTACAGGAAGCGTGAGCAATAGTAACTAACAGGGAAGGGTTGAGATCATTCGGGAATCATGCTTCCTTCAAACACAGAACAGCTCGCTCTTGGTTTCGAATTTTACCGCAGGTTTCTGTGGTTCTGAATTTTGCATTGCTCTTGGTCTGTGCCAGTGACGACATTAGCGTGTAGGTGCTTCTGTGACAGGCCTTTCGTGAAAACAGGGAAAACAAGAAAAAGAGGTTAGTTTAGGTATTAGATTGACTGATGAAATATTTACACTTATCTCTGCAAGCCTCAGGCAAAAACAAGCAAGAATCCTGATGTCCAAGATAGAAAGTACTTCGCAACAGAATCCGTAATGTGAAGATACACTGCGGAGGGGAGGCAATCGTGGGAACAACTTCAATTCCATTCAGTCACATCAGACCAAGAAGGCTGAGTCTGATGGTCCTTTTCTGTGCCTTACCAGATTTCAACACACACGATGAGCTGGGTGAAAGTACCAGGCCAATATAAGAGTTAATAATCATCTACTCAGATTCCGTGATGCTCCTATAAAGTAAACTAGTATCCTAGAGAGGGTAAGTGACTAACTCAAGGTCCAACAAGTAGAAATTTTAAAAATAAAAAAGATACTAGCAGATCTTTCTAAAAAGCAGCCATATGTTGCCAAAAACTAATTCAGGTAAAGTATATAGTTAGCCACCCCAGCACACAATTAGAAGAATTTCGTGAACTTATCATGGGGCCAAGAAATTCAATGTCCTAACTCTAGTTCAATACTTTTTCATGGGAATATTTGAATGCCTTAATATTATACACTTAGTCTTTACTTTGAAACAAATGAATGAATGAATATAACTTCCTACTTCACAACAGACTTTATTGTATTTTATCTCCCAGCAGTTTCCTGAGCTGAGATCCATGGTTCCCTCTCTCTGGCGGTCACTCCGTGTCTGAGAGCTGAACTGGAAGTCAGATTTTCTGACTTTTCCCAGCACCCTTTTTGACACTTTCCTATTAGACCTGAAGTCACATAATTAGTTGGTATGACAGGATAAGACCTCAGGCTTGAGCAGTGTGGACAAGTGTTTTACTTTTCCAACTGATTTGATGAGAAAAGACAGATAAAAAAATAAATCCTCCAGCGACTTTCATCATTTGGGTTTTGAGGTCTGCAGTATTATCAAGGAGCCTTCCAAGCCTGTGTGTTTCTGATTTATAGGAAACTAAGGAGTAATTTTTTTTAAAGGGTAATGACTAAAGGCAGGAGTAAATTTGTGTTAGTGAAGCACATGTTTATTACAGCATTCAAAATCTAATTCTAGGTTATTAGGGAATATGAATTGATTTTAAAAATGTTATTATTTAATTTAAGTTCTTCTCTTATTTCCTAATGAAGCCATAAATCCGTGGGGAGCAGGCATACCCACAGATTGTGACACAACTGCCTTCAGACTCCCTGGCATTCTGATAAATCCGTCAGTATGTACAGTGATGACAGATGTGATAAAGAGATCATCAGGGCTCTCACTGCCTATATTTTATTGTTTGTTACAGCCATTTTCTATTTCTGGAAAACATTCCCAGCTGCCTGCAGCAGAGCTAGGAGCCAAAGTTAGAAAATATGTTGTATTTTCTTCCATAGTTTTACAACCTCACCTGCCTATCTCTAATTATGCAGCACACGTAGGTAGGAAGGGTGGTAGAAAACACATCCTCAACACTGGTTTCATTATCCGGCTTCGTTACAATAACCTTACTTTTTATCTTTTTGATTTCAGATTCAGGAAGACTCATTAAAAACGTTTTCCTGCAGTGTTTTATAACCTTTTGACATTTTCTTCTTATGCGAGTTGTGCCATTTTTTTTTTTCTTAAAGTCTATAAATAGGAAGAGTGAGTGGGAAGAAATGGAAGCATTCGTCCCTTCTACATTGGTAGCCTGACAATCAGATTTGGGGTGGACAAGTTGTATCAATACCACTGTTTGGTTTTCTTTTGAGGATAAAGTGTACAATAGCTAAAACATTCCATATGAATTTTGTTACCTATTCTAATTATCAATGAAATAGCAAGCATTTCATATATAATGTGTTTATAACCCATATCAAGATAACAGGGAATTGTGTTCTTTTGCAGAAGTTTCTGAGGACAATTTTGGCTAATTTAAAAGCACTGAAGAATTGTCACAGTGGGTGAAACTATCGACAGTTATTCTATACTTTTCCAGGGCAAAGAAGATGGAACTATACATGACTCATAACCCTGGATCAGGTCTACATAAGTGTAATTTACTCTAGTTAATTAATTATAACTTAATGTTTCAAGGGATATTTTTCCCCTTTAATAAAATGATGACAAAAAGCACTGTAATAATCTCCTCTAGATATTATTTCAATATATTTGTAAAACTTATAAATTCTCTTTCATGGTATAACAGAGACCATTTATTTCCTAAGTAATATAAATTTAATGTTAATCAATAGTTAAAACTCCAATTAGTCATCTTATACCACAGCTACTCTATATTTTAAAACATGATGATTCAAATTTTATTCCTTTGAATATCACTTGTCCACAATTTTTTAGAAGTTATATCTGATCAGACAGATACATAGATGAGAAGTAAAACCAAAATAATCTATACATTCATACACTAATTAGCCCTGATTAAAACTTGACTTGTATAGAGAAATATATTAATTAAAATTTTATATTAGAGTAACTCCTTTTTTAATATCATATGCTTTTCAAAGATCATATAAATTAAAATAACAATATATCTTATATATAAAACTTCCTTCTTGAAAAATGTATTACATGACAGAACATGCCCATAATCTTGTTTTATAAATAGAGATAGTTTGATGATTAAGATTAACTGGTGCCAAGGCAGGTGGATTGCTTGAGCTTAGGAGTTCAAGACCAGCCTAAGCCAGAACTGAGACCCTATCTCTAAAAATAGCCTAACATTGTGGGGGTGCCTGTAGTCCCAGCTACTTGAAGGGCTGAGGCAAGAGGATCATTTGAGGCCAAGAATTTGAGGTTGCTGAAAGCTATGACACCACAGCACTCTACCAAAGGCAACAAAGTCTCAAAAACAAAACAGAAAAAAGATTAACTGGTATTACACTTCAAAAAATGTTGGTGGACCCTGGTAAAGAGGTCACTGAGTGTATTATTTAAGTTTCTAACCAGTATAGGGGGTGGTTCAGTGACTGACCTCACCAACAGTTAGTTCTCACGGGTTCTGTGGTACCACTTAAACAGATACTTAAAAAAAAAAAAACCTTCACTGGGGTCAGTCTCTGAATTCTGCCTTTTAGTGGCTTAAATATGCTATTGAATGTGCTAATTAAGTAATTTGAACCACCACCACCACCTTGACTGACTAACTGAGCATAACAACTTAAGCTGGCAAAGGTATCCCATAAGAGAGATTTCTATTAAGGTAGCAGTCTGTGATCATTTAAATGTCTCGAGTATCTAAAATTACGGCCAAATTAATTGTATGGAAGACTTCTATCTAAAATTAAGATTTTACAAAAAGTGAAGCTTCTAGTATGTTTAAAATAAAGCAGTGTCAAACTGAGATCCACAAAGGGATGGATTACCAATTCATACTCTAAAATAAATCATCATCTAATATTCCACAATAGGTTCTAGTCCTCTGAACCTACCCTGTAATACACTGGAAACATTTCCAGTGTGTAATCTAAAATTTTCCCATTGAATAAACTTATTACTTCTCTCCTTAGATTTATGAACAACGATGGCTAGCATTAAGTGTTATGAAATGCATGTTTTAAACTAAGAACATCTCTTAAAGGGATATTAGCTTCCATTTAAATTATGGCTGTTACTATATTTAATCTTATTTATTGTTAGATTCCTAAAGGGTCCTCAATTCTGAATATGTATTAACTTTTTTATAATTCTCTGATGTGATGATTCTAGTAACTTGCTGCCATAGATGAGAGCATTTGCTGTAAGCATTTTAGAACGACCCACTGTCAGTATCATACATGAAATAGAGTGGACTAGTTTGACAGAGTTGCCAAAACAAAATACCACGGGCTGGATGGCTTAAACAACAGACATTTATTTCTCACAGTTGTGCAGGCTGAAAGTCTTTAGATCAAGCCATCAGCAAATTCGGTTTCTCCTGCAGCCTCTTTCTGGCTTGCTGATGACTGCCTTCTTCCTATGCTCTGAGATGATCTTTTCTCCTTGTGTTCACACATCCCCGGTGTCTTCTTGTGTCTCATCTCCTTCTCTTATAAGGGCACCAGTTAGATTAGCATAGGGGCTACACTGAGGGCCTCATTTTAACTTAATTGCCTTTTTACTGGGTTGTATTCAAATGGGCTTCAACATGTGAATTTTGGGGAGACACAATTCGCCCTATAGAAAGAGCCATATATTTTTAATTAATTAATATACAGTAATAAAAAATTATTTTGCTTTTTAAGATGGTTTCTGAACTACATTTTCAATTAATAAATTACATGATATGTAAAAGCATTCCGCAAATATAAGGTGTAATGACTTTGTATACAGCAATAAATTCATTAATTTTTTAATCACAGTGAAGGCTGTTTTTTTGTGGAGTTCGGTTTTGTTTGTTTGGTTGCTTTTTTCTTTTCAAATTCCCATTAGAGAATTACTACTAAATTCTGATATTTCCTCAACAATGAGAAGAAAGGACTTTATCATTTCTAATTACAAAATATCACCTGCCCTTGGTTCTAATCAAGTGTTAATTAGTTGTCCAGAGTTAACCCTTCCAATTCTCCTCCATGGTAATATTTAATGAACAGTTTTAAAAACTGTAAATTATTTTGTTCTGTAAATTGCCAAATTGGAAAAATTAATTTAATTTCTTTTAAATTCAGAATATTACAGAGATACAAATGTCTCAGTTAACATGAATTGCTTTTGTACAGTTTGAGTTAAAGTTGCAAGTGTGCCTCTTGCCTAGATGGTATGCATCGTGCCCTTCAGGGTGAATTTACCTATCCCCACCTCTGCCCCAGCCCCCTACCTGCTTGGTTTCTGTTGAGTTCTACTTCCACATGTGCCCACAAGTGTTGAACAATTAGTTCCAGTTTAATACTGGATACTTGTATTTGTTTTTCCATTCTTGAGATACTTCGCTTAGAAGAATAATCTCCTATTCCATCCAGGTTGTTACAAAATGATTAGTTCACCATTTTTTATGGTTGAGTAATACTCCATAGTATAGATATGCCACTTGTGTATTGATAGACACTTGAGTTGATTCCATGTCTTAGCAGATGTGAATTGTGCCACAATAAACATTAAAGTGCAAGTCTCTTTTTGATAGAATGATTTTTTTCCTTTGTGAAAATCCCAAATAGTGGGATTCCTACATCAAATTGTAGGTCTACTTTTAGTTCTTTGAGATATCTCCATACTACTTTCCATAGAAGTTGTACTAGTATTGTCTTGGGAACTTCCGTTGAGTATCATGTCTGCTTTCATAGACAGGTCCCATTTTGTCCAAAGAATTTAAAAGAAGATTTCAACTGGTCTCCTTTTGGGCAGGTTAAGATTTCTCATAAGATCCCCAGAAAAAGATGTAGAGTGACTCAGGAAGAACAGAAGCAGAGACAGCTCTGGGCGCCAGCCTAGTGACATCTAGCTCCACTCAACTCTACTTTCACTTAACTAGTCAGATTCTATAGAAGATTTTGCCCCTGTGGTTTTTATCCTATGTTTGGTCAGAGACCCTAGGTGAAAGACATGACCCCCCATCTTCAGGGATACACATAAAATTTAGTACATAATTTTAGGGGGTTATCAACCTAAGAGGTCTAACCATAAACCCTGCTCTCTGGGTCTCACATTAGGTATACCTTTAAATTCAATTACCTTTAATAATTCATAACTTCTTTGTGTCTCAACTCAAAGATTTTGATCTAGAGTAAGTTCCATTCAGCTTTTCTTTTTGAGCCAAATCCTTGAAATTCAAGATTATTGACTGATTTCATGAGTTACCCTCTAGGTTAGGAGTTCACTTCTAACCCAACAACATGTCACAAGGTAGGGTTGATGCTCTGGCACCTCAGCAAGGGAAGTGGGTGGGGATTTTCCCAGAAAGGGGGAGAAGAGAACACACAATATTGGTATCTAATAGAGATATAAAAATATTTATGTCATGAAATATTTTTGCAGAAAAAATAACACTTAGACCATAAGTTATAAAACAGCAAAAAAAACTCACAAACACCCATGAACAAACCATCTAACTCAAGAAATGGAGTATCATAGGTAACAATAGAAAGCGCTTCTAACTCTTACTTTCCAGACATATTATCCCAAATTCTCTGTTTGGGATCCCTATGTCTTACATACAGCTTTACCAAATATATATATATATATATATATATATATATATATATATATGCCTCTAACTTATATGGAGTTTTGGTGGTTTTGCACTATATATACACATATATTAATATATTGTGCGTACTATCTTGTGAATTGTCTTCTTTGTTAAATATTACATTTTGGAGAATCATTCATGTTATTTGTGTATTTGTAGTTCATTAATTTTTACCATTGTATAGCATACAACTGAATAACTACATAAAATTTATCTATCGTCAAATAAATTGTGACCATGAATTACTTCCACCTTTACATATCCTGTTTAAAAAAACTGCAAAAATTATTTCTGTATATAAAAACAATATTATTAGTTGTAGGTACATAGAATGGTCATATTTTACACATTATAAAATGAGTAAAATTGTTAGATTGTAGAGTAGACAGATGTTCAGATTTATTAGAATGAGAAAACTGTTTTCAAAGTTATTGAACCACTTTATAGTACCGCAAACCATCCATCACACACAGATCACATTGCTCCACAGCCTTCACATTTGATAAGTTTTCCAATAAGGTAGATATGAAATAATAAATCCAAATTTAATTTTATTAAGGTACAATTTGCAAACAATGAAATCCACCTGTTTCTGGTGCACAGTTAAATAGGTTTTGCCAAATGTGTACCCATTACTTCAGTGAGGTATAGAACATTTCCATCTTCCCCCCCTAGGTTCCACTCTGTGCTCTTTGTGCTCCTTACTACCAGCTTCTGGGAACAACTAATCTGATTTCTGCAATTTTTAGTTGTTTTTCCACACAAAACATGAAACATCATATACATAGACTTACACTGTATGCAGTATTTTTGTCTGGCTTATTTCATTTAACATGATGCTTTTAAAATTCATCTAGGTTGTCGTACACGTCAGCACTTTGTATGTTTGTATTGCTAAGAAGAATTCCATTGCATGAATTAACACAATTTGTTTATACATTGGCCAATTGATAGGTATTTGGGTCGTTTCCAGTTTGGAATCACTGTGAATAAAGCGGCTATAAATATTTACACATGGTCTTTGTGTAGACATATGTTTCCATATCCCTTGAGTAAACACTTAGTGGTAGAATTGCTAGACTGTATATGTTCAATTTTATTAAAAAGACAAAAACAACTACCAAAATGTTTTCTGTAAAGATTACCATCCCTCCCCTCTCCCCCGATTGCATAGGAATTCCAAACGCTCCACATCCTCTGAGCAATTTGTGCTTTCACTTTTTTCTTTTAATTTTTAAAATTTTAGCCATTATAGTGGATATTCTGTGATACCTTATTGTGGCTTTAAATTACATTTTTCTAATGACTAATAATATGGAGCATCTTTTCATGTGCTTATATTTTACTTTTTTGTTAAAGTAACTGTTCAAGTATTTTGCACATTTTATGTAGGCTTATTATTGAGTTTTGGGTGTTCGTAATATATTTTAGATGAAAGTCTGTATTGAAATATGTGATTTGCAAACATTTTTGTCTCTGTCTGGGTATTGCTTGTCAAGTTTCTTTCAAAGAGCGGAAGTTTTACCTTTTTATGAAGTCCAAATTATCAGGGTTTTTCATTATTGTTGTTTTTAAAGGTTGATGCTTTTTGGAGCCTGTCTTAAAAAACAAAAAGCCTATTACAAGATCAAAATGACCATCTTCTAAGATTCTTTCTAGAAATTTTGTAAGTTTGATTTTTACATTTAGTTGTATGCTCCATTTTTATTTTTAACATTTAGTTGTATCCTCCATTTTTATATGTTTCAGGCAAGAGCTGAAATTGAATATTTTGCACATGGATGTTCAATTATTTCTGGATTTAGTTCATCCTATTATAACACAAGACCAACAACTTATTTCTCACAGTTCTAGAGGCTGGGAAATCCAAGATGCACTCACCAGAGATCCGGTTTCTGATGAGAGCACTATTCCTGGTTTGCAGATTGCTTTTATTTGCTATATTCTCAGGTGGTGGAGAGAGATACATCAGTGATGTATCTCACAGGAATGAGTCTCTTCTCATTCCTGTCTCTTCTCATAAAGGCACTAATCCAATTCCTGAGAGCTCCATCCTCATGATCTGCTTACTTCCCAAAGGCCTTGCCTCCAAACATCACTATATTGATGACTTAAGCTTCAAGATGCACATTTTGGAGATATACATTCAGTTTGTATCAAGGACTATTTGTTGAAAAGATCTTTCATCTATTAAAATATTTTGCTAACTTTGTCAAAAATTAACTTACCAATATATTGGACTGTATTTCTCAACTTTATCTTGTTTCATTTATCTGTATGTCTATCTATCTATCTATGTTTAAGCCAATACCACATTGCCTCAATTATATCATGGTATAAGCCCACCAACTGGCTGGTCTAGGTCTTTTATTTTTTCACATGAATTTTAAAGTCAGCTTTCTAGTTTCTAAAACAAAAAATGTTCTAAGTTTTTTGGGGTTTTTTGCAGTTTTTGACTGGGGCAGGTTTGAACCCACCACCTCTAGTATATGGGGCTGGCACCCTAATCCTTTGAACCACAGGTGCTGCCCTGTTCTAAGATACTTTTTAGGATTGTCTTAAATCTGCAGATCAATTTAAGGAAAATCAACATTATGATGATAACCAGTATGAGATTCATGTTAACATGTCTATAAAAATTTTTTTCAATGATATGTTATCGTTTTTAGAAGTAAGCTTGCATATATTTTATTAAATTTCCTCTATTTTCTTAAATTTTTATGGCATTGTAAGTGATATTACTTATTTGATTGCTTGTTGCTAGTGTATGGAATGTTAGTAAATTTTGTGGCCTTGTGTCCTGTAACCTTGCAAAGCTCATTTCTTAACTCTCACACATTTTTTAAAACTCCTCAGGATTTTCTACATGGATGATAATGTCATATCTTTATTATCTAACCATGTTTATTTTCTTTGAAATGTCTGTTTATGCACTTTGTGAATTTTTTAATGTATTTTTATACAAGATTACTTTATTCACACTGAGTTTTATCTATTTTATATACTATTTTTGTTGGTTATAGGAATGGAAGGGAAAAACCTTTTCATAGCTGTGGACTCTCTCTCACAACAGTACTTTCAATGAACAGAAGTTCTTAATTTTTCTCCAGTTTTATTGAGGTATAATTAACAAATAAAAATTGCATGTATTATCCTTTTAGCATAAGGACCCTTGCATGAGACTTTTTATTGCAGCTCAATGTACAATTGCCAAAATGTGGGATCAGCCTAAATGCCCACGAACCCAGGAATGGATTACCAAGCTATGGTATGTGTATACCATAGAATACTATTCAGCCATTAAAAAGATGGAGACTTTATATCTTTTGTATTAACCTGGATGGAAATGGGACACATTGTTCTTAGTAAAGCATCACAAGAATGGAGAAGCAAGAACCCTATGTACTCAATTCTGATATGAGGGCAATTAATGATCTAGTACATGGTGGGGGGTGAAGGAAGGAAGGAGAGAGGGGGCTGTGGGAGTCATGGTGTTTGACACACCTTTTGGGGGCAGGACACAATTATTAGAGAGACTTTGTCTAACAGATGGAATCAATGTAACCTGGTTTTCTAAACCCTCAATGAATCCCCAACAATTACAAAAATAAAATAAAATAAATTACATGCATTTACAGCACACAATATTTGTATATATGTATATATTGTAAAATTATTATCACCATCAAGTAAATTAAAATGTACTTCACCACTCATAGTTATTTTGCATGTATGTGTATGGTGAGAATGTTTAAGATCAACTTCTTAGCAAATTTCAAGTGTATAGTACAATATCATTAACTATGGTCACCACGATGTACATTAGATCTGCAGCAAAAGTTCTTAATTTAAAACAGTAAAATTTAGCAATATTTTATGTTAAGATTTATTTCTTGCATTCTTATGTTATCTTCTAAAGGTTTTTTTTTTAATTTGTCTTTAACATTTAAATCTCTTTTCCATCTGGATTTGATTTTTGCATATGGCATGAAGTACAGGAAAATATATTTTGTTTTGTATATAATTCAGAAAATGTCTTGGTTAAACCTTTATTTTCCCATTGATCTTCAGATCCGTATTCATTGTATATTACTGTTTCTTCACATGTACATATACACTTGTGTTTCTGGCTTTTCCATTTATTTCTTTCACTGCATTCATTTCATTGTGTTGATTCCTGAAAAAATTACCACATTGCATCAATTATTCCATCTGTTTACTAGATCAGGCCATTTGTTAAAGCAAATAAACTCATTCTTTTTCCTATAGTCTTATTTAATCTTGAGTTTATTTCAGGACTCTTAGAATCAGGTTGCTTAAAACCTATTAAAAACGCTTTTCAGATTTTGGTTAAAGTCTTTTAACTTTTTAAAATAATTTGGGGAGAATTACCAACTTTATAAGATTAAATCTTCTGTCAATAAATATGGTATATGTTTCTATTTAATTGGACCTTTTCACAACCTAAACTTTTTATTATTGGTTTCTAAACTAATTGCACTGGAATCACAGAACACGATCTGTAAGAACAACCCATTGAAACATGTTAAAATTTACTTAAACTGCCCAATATACGGTCAATTTTCCTCAAAGTTTCATGTGGTCATGAAAATAATATGTGGTTCCTAATTTTTGCCTGTAGGGTTCCATATAAACATATTTTATAAAACTTGCTAATTTTGATGTTCAACTTTACATTTTTATTTTAAAATTTTTACTTGTTACTACATATTTGACCTTCCAGATAAGGAAGTAAAACTTCAGATTTCTTGAAGTTATAGCACATTTATCAATTTCTCTTTTTAATTCCATTAATTTGTTTCAGATATTTTGAAATTATTCATTGCAGGTATATTCATAATTTTTATATTTTCTAAAGAACTAAAAACTTGACTATTAGTTAATTTTTTTGTCACTATCACTGCTTTTT
Source organism: Galagoides demidoff (assembly GCA_963574575.1). NCBI lineage: Eukaryota > Metazoa > Chordata > Mammalia > Primates > Galagidae > Galagoides > Galagoides demidoff. Next base: position 88,330 of record CAUYQV010077572.1, read on the forward strand.
GCTTTAAAGTCTATTTAGCTTAACTCTGATAGGATTATACTAGCTCTCTCTCGGTTAGTATTAGACTGTTACTTCCTTTTCCATTCTTTGCCCAACTGTGTCTTTATGTCCTAAGTGTGCATTTTGTAATAAGCTGGATTCTTTTTTTTTTTTTTTTTTTTGTAGAGAAAGAGTGTCACTTTATCGCCCTTGGTAGAGTGCCATGGCATCACACAGCTCACAGCAAACTCCAACTCCTAGGCATAGGCAATTCTCTTGCCTCAGCTTCCTGAGTAGCTGGACTATAGGCACCTGCCACAACACTCGGCTATTTTTTTGTTGCAGTTTGGCCAGGGCTGGGTTTGAACCCACCACCCTCAGTGTATGGGGCCAGCACCCTACTCTTTGTACCACAGTCACCACCCATAGCTGGATAGTTTTAGGCTCAGTCATTTATATGTCATTTAAGCCCAGTCATTTAACATATATTTTATATAATTTACATTTATAGTGTGATTAATAATATTTGGAATACATTTATGTTATCCTATTTTCACATTTTCTATGTTTTCTTTCATTTCTTACTTTTGAATTTATATTTTTCATTATTTACTTAATTTCCAGTTACAAGTTTAAAAGTCATATGCTCTAGCTTCATTGTTTCAATGTTTACTCTTAAAATTTTAATATGCAAAGTGTGATCCTGGCACAGATTTTTACTTTTGCTAAAAGGACATTATAGGGAGAAATAATTAAAATACAAAGATCAATATATTAGATAATAGTATTTTATCAATGTTAATTTCCAAATTATGATAATTTTCCTGAAACTACATAAGAAAATCCACCTGATCCCAAAAATACAGTAAAAAATATTTAGGGGTAGTAAATGGAACATTACAATACAGCTTTCTCTCAAATAATTCAGACAATGTGTGTGTATTTTATATTAACCAAGATCAAGCTTGTTTTGTCCTATTTGCCAAGTAACATGTGATGACAGACTGACTCCTTGGATGGTGTCCTGAGCTAAAAATTAAGTAGAGGAAAGGCTTAAGCATTTGGAAGAAGAATAGAGAGACAATTACACCATGCCATGTATCTTGCCCATTTTTCCACTAGACGTTTGGCCTTTTATATCAGATGTTAAGATTTTTATATTGGTAATATAACCCCATTCTCTATGATCTTTATTGTAAACATTTTCTCCCAATTTTTTAACTGTCTTTTGACTTTGCTTAACTAAAACACACACACACAACTCCAGAAGCAAAGTCAGATTTACGTTTCTTTATATTTCATCTGTATTCTGAGTTATAGTTAGAGAATACTTCTCCATTAGTTATTAGAGGAAGTAATTCTTATAGAACTTGTATTGTGTCATTTTTTACATTCAGATTCCTTATTAATTTTCACACACATGTGTTGGGGTGTGAGGTATTGATCCCCCATTATTTTTGGCCCAGTTATTTTTATGAATGTCAGAAAGATGAACCTCCTGGATCCTTCTATCCCTCATATATATAACTGTCCTCCATAATTAGGTTCTGAAATTTTGGTCCCTCACTTTTCCACATGCTAGTGAGATTATGTGGCTTAAATCTATGGATTGAAATGTTGGGGCGATTCAGGATCTCCCTGAGCTTTTCTCTGACCACTATGTAAAAAGACATCCTGGTAAAAAAAAAAAAAAAAAAGAAAATAGCAACTAATTCTCACATAAATTGGATTTGATTTTGACCAAAGTGTATCACTTAAACATTAATTTTTACTTCAACTTGTTAATATTTGCTTAGGATACAGGATACTACATTCTCAGTTAAAAGCGAATTATGTTTGTAACTTCCCCTTTATAATAATATATTTCCTCGACTTTAGTATCAGGTGTATCCAGATCAAGTAGAATGACTTTGAAGTATTTCTTCTTTTTCTATTGTCTATAAGATTTGGCATGATCTGTTTTTTGAAATTATCTTTTACTTTTATTTATAAATATTAGTTGTCTATTTTTTGAGACTTAAAAAAAAAGCAAGCAAGA